>CAEGAF010113539.1:0-70244 GCA_903067075.1 Micropoecilia bifurca
GTAGTTGCTTCTCCACTGCTCTCTACAGTCAGACCTCTGACATATGCAGAGGTTGTTCGAGGTATTTCCTTTAAATCACAATCAGAACTTTTGTCGGATCTTGGGGAGTTTTATTCAGAAGATGTTTCATCTACTTTCCAAACAGAGGCCCTATCCAGCTCTCTAATTGAGGACGATTTGCTATCTGAGTTAAGCAGACATTCTCCTGAATCAATGGGATCTTGCAGTAATGTTATTATGGTGTCTTCAGATTCGCCAATTCCTGATTTCAGATGTTCTCATGTTGAATGCAGTCGGGAGTTAACAGAACTAAGGTCATTTACACCAGAATCTACATTGTCAGATTGGGAAGGCACTGATTTGTGTCTGGAAAGTCTTTTTGGGGACAACAGACGAGAGTCCCCTCAGTCAGTTGTGTCCGACTTTGAACTGGATAAGTTGTTCAGCAGAACTGTGTCCCCAGACTCTTTGTCTTCTGATTTGGATTTTTCACAGCTTAATAATTGGTTGGATGATTTTAGGGCATCCTCACCAGAATCTGTAGAAGCTGGTGATGCTCAGACTTGGGCTCAGGTTCTTACATTCCGTCAGTCACATGGTCAGCACTGTACCTATTACCTACAGTACCCTGGAAATAGGCCAGTGTCACCTCTGTCTGTACGGTCCGATGTGGAAGACTATAACTTTTGTCTTTATGACATGTTTGTTGACAACCAAACAGATTCATCAGATTCATTTTCTACACAGTCTGAACAGTCAGATGTAGTTGGTTCTCCACTGCTCTCTAGAGTGAGACCTCTGACGTATGCAGAGGTTGTTCGAGGTATTTCCTTTAAATCACAATCAGAACTTTTGTCGGATCTTGGGGAGTTTTATTTAGAAGATGTTTCATCTACTTTCCAAGCAGAGGAGCTATCCAGTTCTCTAATTGAGGACGATTTGCCATCTGAGATAAGCAGACATTCTCCTGAATCAATGGGATCTTGCAGTAACGTTATTATGGTGTCTTCAGATTCGCCAATTCCTGATTTCAGATGTTCTCATGTTGATTGCAGTCGGGAGTTAACAGGACTAAGGTCATTTACACCAGAATCTACTTTGTCAGATTGGGAAGGTACTGATTTGTGTCTGGAAAGTCTTTTTGAGGACAACAGACGAGAGTCCCCTCAGTCAGTTGTGTCCGACTTTGAACCGGATAACATTTGTAACATCAGAACAATGTTTTCTGATTTGTGTTCCCCATCACTGTCATATACAGGCGTTTCTTTGACTTTTTCTTCACTGGTTAATTCTACCAAACCACAGACATTTACAATGGATTTTCATGACCACCCTATTGAGAAGCGAGGATATCCCTTTCCTTACCAACATCCTAACGTCAACATTGCCGTCTCTGCTTCAACTTTTCATCCCTATGATAAGTATTATTCCTTTCAACAATCCCATTTAAAAAGCAACATTCTACTTATTTCAAAGTTACATGATCCTTTCTATATGGGACCATGCTCTCACTGTACCTCCATGCCTTCCCAGTCTTTCATTGTTTAGCTAAATGAATGTAATCCTTTTCATCTTCTGAAAATATTCATTATATAAATTGTTGCACGTTTTTTAAATGTTTTTCATTCCGTTTTGTTTGTGCGTCCAATTTTAGTGTGTGCAGTTAGCAATTTGTATTGAGACTTATGATTGGCACATATATCAATATCAATAGACAATCATTTGACAAGTGTGCATCAGGTCCCACACAAGTCCACTCAATAGTATTTTGGCATGCTCCCACTTCTTTTTTAGCTAGCTGGCATAATCTTATTTCTGCTTTTTTGCACCTCTTTCTTTGCTCGCTTTTCAGAGTTTCTGTAAGTGTACTGAGTCCACTGAAATTAAGAGCAATCAGTCAAACAAGCTAGTCAAAATACTGCAGAAAATTGAAGAAAATATAATAATCTAGGGTATTTAGTATAGTTCTTCAAAGTTTTTTGTATATTAATGAACAATTTTCAGATTTTACTGTAGATTTTTGGATGAATACCAATCTTTTTCTTCACCTATTTTTTTTATTTTCAGACTTGATGAAAAACCTCTAATTGTATTTTCAGATGCGTTTTCCTCTAAAAGTTGACAGTAAAGGTATAAATATTTATCTTATATATGTGTTTCCTAATAAAAATACAAAGAGTTTTCAGGAGCTAAACTCCTTAATAAGACAAACATTTTTACATTTCACATAGTTGCTTAAATAACTTGAAAATATTGCCTAAAATTCACAATATTTGTATGCTTAACTACATTTTCCCAGCATGCCAAATTTAAGTAGTGTTTCTTTTACTTTGGCTGTTTGGTATTTTGATTTTTTTATTGCATTACACAGTTCATAAAAAGTTGTCATTTGAATCTCATGTTACTGTTTACGATTGTCGCCGCCATCGTTTTCAATGATTTCTCGTGTGAACAAGCTTATTCAATTGCGAAATAGTGGGAAATGGCAATACAATGAGACAAAAGTCCTTTAAATTGGAAGTGAGACTAATATGAAGACTTATGTGAATATAATAATGTGAAACATTTACATATTTACTATTTTTTTAATGTGTGGCAATTAATTATTCAATACTAACCTCATAATAACATGAACCAGAACAATTGTAGGAAATTTTTGAGGGAAAGAGCCATGTGATCATTATCATTTCTTGCGAGTTGTACTAATGCTTACTACTACTCAATGGTGGCAGCGACCACCAAGCCATGTAGTGTCCATCAATAGCAACATGCTGCAGGTATTTCTCAGGTTGTAACAGTAATGATAAGTCTACTTTTCAATGTGCTGTCAGAAGTCTTATGTTGACACAAGTAATTTCACTGACACCACTTGTTAGTGGTTGCTTTAGTTTCAAGTTGAATCACATGCCATCTGTAAAAGCAAGGGAATGGTTTCCTCATGCTGGCTTTGATGTACATGGTCAAGCAAAAAAAAGAGTGAAAAACCGTCCTTGTGCGGAGAGTGCCTGAATCTAGAACGCTTATTAGGACAAGCTCTCCCTCAAGATTTCTCCTCAAAGGAAATCCATGTTCAAAGACAACAAAAAGATCCCTTGGTGTTGGTAAGAAAGCACAAGCACTTGTTTGTTCATGAGTGCAGTGTTGGTTTAATAATTTTTCAATTAATGTGGTGCTATAAAAGTCATATTGTTGATGCTTCTTGGGCATTTAACAAGTAAAGGCTTTATTGTCTTAGTGTCGCATGTTTGCTTTTCAAACATTGAGACGATTCTTCAATGTAGCAAAACTAATCTAAACCCCTAGGATCCCATTATAATTGAGATGAGCTTCATTTTTTTCATTCTGTTCTTAATTAACTGCAATAAGGGTTTTAAATGGCAACAGGTGGAAGCATGTGTTGAGTGACACTCGTTCTTGACTGAAATGTGTACGTTTACATTATATTTAAACTATTTATCCACACAATGTTATCAAGGCATACCTCTCCACTGACACAATGATAATTGCCTTACTCTTTCTATCTGATCTCACAAAGGATCTTTCCTGAAGACACAAAAATACAAAAAATGCTTATTAATTATTCTGGTTTCACATAATGCAATTTGGGTAAAATGTGTTTGTGTGTTAGTGAAGGGGTATAAAGCTCTGCTGAAAAGGAGCTGCTGTTCTTTCTTTCTGGGAAGTATAAGAACCTCAACAGACATTCCTGATGCTATAAAAACTGTCTTATCATTGCACATGTTTTGCTTCTCGGAAACAACTTTATATAAAAGTTATAAACTCATCATCCGCTTCACTGCTAGTCATTCTAATTTTAATATAAATTTATTTGTGCCTTTCTGTTATGTGGAAAACTATGGTATTATGCGACCTTTTATAGAGTCTACTTAAACTACAGTGTGACCATCTATCATACTAGAACAGATCTATCCAATCTGACAGAAAAATGCTGTAAGAAAAGCCCTCCTGTTCAAAGGTATAATCTTAATACTCATGCATGTTGGGCTACAAATAAATTTTTAACATGCTTAACTCTTGCGCTTTCAACTACAAAAAGCATTTTGGCTTGAGTGTTGCTTCCCAAAGGCACTTCAAAAAGTATTTATACATTTTTTTCCCCGTTCCATTGTATTATTTCTTTCAGGTATCATCTTCAACTTTCAAGACAGATATTTCTCAAGCCCCAAAACACAACAATGTTGATATGGGACAAATTCAGGGCATGCAAGCAGAGACACTTTTGTTGGCACATGATTCAAACACAGCATTGACAACATCCCATGATGAACCTATGTTGGACGTAGTGAACACTAAATATGACATTACATCGACCAGCCATAGTAGCTGTCCACAGGGAAAATATGAATATAATGAGTCAGACTCTGAGGCTCTAGAATCACAAGAAAACTGTGGTTCTGTACTTACCGTCAAGTCCTCAAAATCTTGCCCAACATCACAGAAATGTGGATCTTCTCAGCTTGATCAGATGTTTTCTGATTTGAAAGAAATGAAACTCAAGTTATCACCAGAAAAACTTGATTCATATGCATCAGAGTCTTCTGATAGCAGCCCAGAGGAGAAAGAAGCTTACACATATGCAGAACTTTCACCTGAAGAGGAATACCCTACTGAAAAAATAGATAAAGTTGGTGTGTTTCCTGTTCCACAGCTTACAGCAGGTATTGCAAATGTAGGACAATGTCTCGATACAAAACATGCGTCTGAGTCAGACTCTGACATTCATCAAGAATCAAATTCATCACCAACTGAAGCTCCGTCAATCCCCGAAGTCCATCAAAGATTTGGTGAGGAAACTCAACAACAAAGCTTTGGACACTTTCAGTCTTGCCAAAGTATTCAGAGTCATACTGAAACATTTTCTTCATCAAGAGACACACTTGAGAAAAATCTGAATGAGTTCAACAGGAAAAACCTTATGACAAACACCTATTCAAATGGCGAAGGACAATGCCTACCTACGCAGTCTTTAGAGTCAAGAGGCACAACAGAAGAAGCCTCTGACGAGACTAACCAAGATCAATGTTTATGGGAGGCCATATCCACTAAAGCCATATCTACCCAGCCTGTGTCTGATTTTACTCCTGACATGGCTACATCTTCGAGACATTTCAGTTTTGATGAGCTGATACCTTACCCCTCTTCCAGGAGTGTAGAAAAACTTTCTGATGAGAATGGGTATGAATATTTTGCCCCTGAATCTCCTATATTCAAACTCAAAACTGAAACCTCTTCATCAGGCTCTGATGAGGAGTACACCAACCCACTAGAAGCTGCAGAGATCTCCTCTGCTTCGGGGACCTATGCCAGGTCCCCTCTCAGAATTACTGATGGAGCACAGTGCAGAAAGGACAGTCCAAACCTGGAATACTCTGACATGGAGTCTTTTTTTGACTGCAAACAAGTAGTGTCGGATTTGTCAGAAAATGAACTTGATGCACCTAAGACAACTGGTAGTGCAGGTCCAGCTCAGCATCAGCTCAACACAGGGACACAGGAAAAGGCAAAGCAAAAAATGCTCCCTTCTTCTGGAAGTGAAGATTATGAAGATGCTCTTTTGGTTCATGAGGCGTACAATCAAGAACTTGAAGAGAGCAGAGAATCACTACATCACTCGGAGACGTCAGATGAAGAATTCTCTCTATGCAAAACTTCTCTACCTTCTGGAACTTACTATACTGATAAGTCTCTGCAAAGGGTAAGACGAGTGTAAAAAAGATCATCCGAGTTTTTTTTTGTTTTTTTTTTGCCAGAGCCGAGTAATAATGTTCAATAGATTTGCCTCATGAAGAAATGACTGCTAACCCTCTGGCTGGAAAATTTTAATCTACATTACGCTATGTACCACATTTATTTTATTTCCAATTTAACAAACCCTGACTCACTCAGCATGTGTCACTGCAGCTTTACTTAGCAATGTCACCTGATGATGATTTGTTCTTTCAAAATTTCAAGCATGACATTTTTCCAAATGTTTATTTTGTTTGTTTTGGGTTTTTCTCCGAGTGCTATGTTATGTCTCCCAGTGTAACATCTAACACACTGGAAAGTGCATTATTCCACTCCGCTCCCGGCTTGCTTTGCTACAAACAAAATCTTTATATAGGGGGACTAAATGAATTGATTCTGAACAAATTTGTATTGCTTGATCAGGAGGTCTCTGCAGAATTTGGATCAATATCAGAAAGTTCAGATGAGGAGTTTCTGACCACCAGAATAATACGAAGGAGAATTTTCATCAAGGTATCTGATTAGGCATGGCTGATGATGCGCTGATTTGGCATGGAAACCTTGACTATACTGTCTTTCTCTACCAAATAAAACAAATGAACATGTGTGTTTCAGGACTTTAACTTCCACTTTGTTTGCACAGATGGCTGAAGGTCTTGGAGGTGTTTTATTCAGCTGTGAGCACGTCTTTGCCAATTTCTTTTGACTGAATAACCCTTAATGTTTTGTTGCTGTTTCCCTAATTTTCAAAACTTTTCTTCTGAACCTGAAATCCAAGTACTGTGTTTCTGCCCCATGTATTGCCGAGTGTGGTGATAAACATACTAACTCGTTCTGAACCAAACTGGCCTTTTTGATTGACAATTGTTCTGTTTCTTAAACAGGTTGATGAAGTAGCTCACCTCCCTACTCAGTGCGTGACTGAAGAAAAGTACAGAGATGAAAATGGGCATTTAGTTGTCAAAAGGGTAAAGTTGGTTTTCCATTTTCTCTAATTCCTGTTGCTTTCTTTTAACCTTTTAACCCACTACAGGGTTTTGTACAGCTGTTTCAATGTGTAGTGATGATTCGATGTCATCCTATTGCCTTTTATGATATGCAAACAATTTTCTCACTCAGGTTACACGAAAAGTAATCCGCAAGTGTACTTCTGTGGATGGTGAAGAGATACCGTCAGAAGGAGCTTCTCAGGATTTTTTGACTGTAGCAGACGAAGACGGTTACTCCAGGACGGTAAAGCGAACCGTACTAAAAAGTGTTGGAGACCACACAGAGGTGCATGTACTCTCAATATCTATAAAGTACCCTGAAAAAGTATTTTTTCCCCTTTTAGGTTTCTTGTTTATTTGATTTGTTTTCACATTTAAATATTTCTGAACTTAAACTAACTTTGCCCCATGAGAGAGGGTAGTTACTTGCTCAAATGAGGAACAGTTTATTTTGGCAAGCTTTTTGTCTTAATAAAGACATTTTGAATTTTAAAATGCTGGTTTTGTTTATTAAGGTTATCTTTGTCATATATGGAAATTTGCTTGATGATCTGGAACATTTACGTGTGACAAAAAAACAATAGAATAAATATGCAAGGGGTCAAATAGTTTTTCTCAGCACTGTTTGCAATAATTCTAATAATATGCCATTTACATTGATAGTATTTTGCAAAAGATTGTAAATATACTGATAATATTTTATGCCCACCTAGGTCACATTTTTAAAAAGTGAAGGCTTCCCGTCATCCAGCCAAGAAAAAGTTGATTCAGAAAAGAAAACTGTGGTTGAAGGGAAAAGGACAACAACTTCCCAGGGAGATCCGTCTTCAGCCTCAAAGCTCCCATCAGCTCAAAATTATTCCAAACAGGTTTGTAAAAAACTTCTTGATATTCTTGAAATTAGATCTTGCAAACTATATTGATCTGTGATGGAATAGCAACCTTGCCAAGCTACACTGTGCATCTTGCCATGTGTCCCAGGAAGGTAGGCATTAGGCCCTGTGTAATCCTGAACAAATAGGTGGGCTTTAGCAATGGATGGTTAAAAAAGTCAAACATAAAAAAATGACAAATTCTTAAGCTCAACATAGAAACACAATCGGAAAACACTGAGCTCAGTCAGTGATTTACTATTTTAAGTGATTTGGCTTTTACAGAACTTTTTTCTCAATTTTTCTGTTGTTTCGTGAAGTTTTGGCTTTAAATATATCATAAAACATTTTAACAAAAACATGTAAAACTATTTTTGACCTAATCTACTCTCAGCAGTTATTAATTATTGGTAGTAGGAGCAGATAGAGGCAAGGTCACAAACTCATGGTGTAACTGATATAGCTGATACTGATATATAAAGCAGTTGCAGATATATCCAAATTCACATTGTTTTGTTACAGAAGAAGGATTGGAAACCGAAAAGCTTTAGACAGAAAAACATTTCCATTTCTCTGGTTCTTTCAATTTTATCTTTCAACACCTCACTGATGCTGAAAATACCTAAATTTGAGTTATCTTCCCACTGTAGTAATTAAATGTACCTGTTAGCACGTATATTTAGCATCTTCTTATTCTGTCTTAAGGGCCCACATGCCTAAAGGTTCAACCCACAGACAGTGGTGGAAGAATCCGGGCAGCACAAAGACGTCCTCATTTCGCAATTGGAGGACCCAGGAAAAGATCAGTTGCCTGTGATCAATAGTAGCAACTCCACCAGGCTTTTAACTGCTGCCATGAAAATGAGGACAACAGGAAAGACAAAACAGAGGTGGAAGAGCAACTGAATGACTAACTCTCTCCCCAGATCCCCAGTTCTGTCCACACTAAAGTCCCTGCTAATCCTATGCATTAGCCACATGCAATCCCAGTGTGCACCTCAGAGACGCCACAGTCTTCCCATTTCAGTCCTGGAAGATGAATTTTTGTTTTCCAAATTTTTTCCTTTTTTTTTTTTTTTTTTTTTGCCGTTATCCAACCATGATTTTTTTCACGTTATTTTCTGAAGTTACTTTGCCTTTTTATGACCAAAGAAAGCCTTCTGTTGTTTCCTTATTGAATCATTCTTAATGTTCAGGTTGTTGTAGGTTTGCTTTAAACACGTGGAAGAGCAACAGGAAAACACACGATAAAAACAGAGGAATACAATCCGAGGTAAATAATAACTTACCTTAAAATAAAGTCAGCTACTGATGTCTTCTTAGGGTTCAGAATTAAACAAAAAATATATATAATCTACATCACTCTGGCCCTAACATGCTTCTTTCACCAACAGCTTGAGTCCTTTTGATTTTCTTTCCTCTTGACTCAGGTGGTCAGGATGTCACAAACAGAAAAACGGACTGTGGTGACACAAAATGTAACTGCTGCTGTCGTGTTTCGTGTAGACTATGTGTACTCTCGTCTTTAGTAGCCAGAACATATATTATCTATTATATGAAAATAGCTGACATCTGTAGCCTAGGAATTAATAATCACTCACGTGAAGTAAAACTGGCATGGCTAATCAACACGTGTCAGTGAGATCCCGGCTTTGACTGCTTTGCCAATCTGTGGACTGTCTTTCAGACTTCTTTTTCTTTCCTCAGTGTGTCTTTTTATGTGTATTTACATTTGTTCCTTTTTTTTCTGATCTTGACTTCATGACCTATGGATGATGAATGTGTGCTGATCAAGCTGCAGCAGTGGTGACTGGTTTCACTAAAGTTTTTGCAAGCATCACCACTTCAAAAGCTATTTAAATTTCAGGTATCCATCAGTAAAAGAAAAACATTCACACGTTTCTGTGGAGCATAACCAGGTATTTGCTGAACCATTTCATGTAAAAGCTTTATTAGCTCTTTTTTTTTTTTCATTGAGAAAATATTTAATTGAGTGGATGAATGTGTGCTTGTTTATTTTACATAAACCGCTTTTGCACTACTGAATGTCAGGTGGGAACCCTTCCACGCTTTTTGTGCACAGGCCATAAGGGAACAGTAAAGGGGCAGTTTCATTGCAGAGGGTTGCAGGTTGTGGAGGACGATGAAATGACACAAGATGGCTGAACGGTGTCACTGTGCTTACCTGGGACATGTATATCACTCTCACTGTTTATGTTGTGATTTAAAGAAAACATGCAAAATAGTGGAAGTTCACTGTGACGGGTTTCCTTTTAGTTTACTGAAACAACATTGTTTTTTTGATGACAGTTATGTGCATATACAGCTCATAATTATATAATTATCTACAAGGGCATGAATTATTGTATTAAATTTCAAACTGGCTAAAAGTAAATGGCTGCAGTGTATCTATGACTGGTAGAAAATAAAAATCTACAAACATACGATGTTGGAACATCTTTGCACAATCTCTCTAATTTGCCCAGAGTCCTGATACAATCTCTCTCTTCACTTTGCCCCACAGCTTTTTTGTAGACTTGAGGAGAAGGTTGACTCTGTGAAGAAAAAGTGTGAAATGTTGCTGCACAGTTTGACGGGAAAAAGAATAGCGCCATCTGCTGGACAAACAATAATTTAAAAATTGGTACAAAATAGCCTGGAAAGAAATCCTAACTGAAAATAATGTGTTTTTGTAGAAACTGAGACCAGAGTTTACTAAATAAATATCTGGCAAATCCAAGCAATATACATTTAGCATTGTCAAAATGGGTTGAAAATTAAATATTAAATGGCACAAATGAACCAAAGTTTTCCTAAGTTTTAACATGGTAGAGACTGGATTACAGATGTTTTAGTTAGAGAAGGTAAGTATAACTTTACCTCTGTTATTTCCCCCCTCAAAGTAAATGTGCTTGAAATAAATGGATAAAATTGAAAAAATAAAAAAAATCACAGTGAGATAATGCAGTTACTCAATCTGCAATAAAAATTTATTTATTTTTAATTTTTTACACACATATTTGGGGATTGCCGACGAAGTTTGCATCCTATAGAAAGGTACAGTGGATTCTGTGATATCATTTTTAGTATCTATATTACATCAAATTATATGATGGACATATTTTAAGACTAATGGTTGCAAAGTGATTCTTCATCTTGGATGTTCTGTGGCACGTTTAAAGGACTAAGTGCAGGATAAAAGTTATACTGCCCTCTTGTGGCCATTAAGCGAGTTTCAGCATCAGGTTCACAAAGTCCTAATATGCTTTAAGGTTTGGCGATGAAATAAAAGTTTATTGGCGACCTGGTTGGAGTGTACCACGCCTTGGAATCCCTACAGATAGATGCCACTCCACAGAGTTTCTATGTCAGGTGTAATAGAGTCTTCAAAAACTGTAAAGGAATGAGAAACTAGAACACAAGTTGTTCAGTGTTCAGAGCATGTTGGAGTTCAAGCATTTGTAAACAACGTGAGGCTTTTATTTCTGTTCTGATAAAATACTTGCATCAAAAGACTCAAAAAAGTGTGTTTTTTACTGAGTTGTCCTCCTGGAGCCCAATTTGTCAAGAAAAGATGAGTGAACTCACTCGCATTTCTGGAACGTACCCATGAATAAGGAGTAGAATCAAAACATATTTCAAGACCTACTTCTTCTGACAACGCAGACTCAGTTTGAAAATTTAATTTTTGCAGGATGACTGAATAGCAAAGTGGATCATGAATTCTGGATCTGTAGCACATCCTCAGATATTAACCATGTTTAAAATATGTGGTAAATTATAAAAAGGCAGATAAGGAGAAGCTAACAAACGTATTAACTAGAATAAGAAAAGAATGGGTCACCATCAGTTAGGATTTAGCCCAAAGGTTAGAATTTCAGAGAGAAATATAGGGAATAATTTTAAAATTGTATGATATACGTTTATATTTTATGGAAATGTGTCACGAATAAGAACTGAAAATGTTATTCACATAACAGATGTAAACACATTTGTGACTGCAATAAATGTTTTCATTTAATAACTGTAATTTCATAAAATGTTAACCTGCAACTCAGAAATATTTAAAATGAATGAAATTCAGACCAATCTGTTATTACAGAGGAGCCAACTGGCAGTTTGGGGGAAAAAATTTATTATCATGACAATATTTCAAACTAAAGCCGGTTTTCTAATAATAATGGTTACATTACAGTACCAATCTGGAGTTTACAGACACCTATCTCTGAAAGCAAGCTCAACTATATAAACATTCAGATCTCCCAAATCAAATAATTTAACCTGTTCTTTTTAAAGGGGGAATGATTACACAGACTACACCTTTAATAGATTTTAAAAACAGTCAGGCGGACTAGTTCAAATTTATTAACTTTCTCCAATTCACAAAATTACAGATACAGGCTCAAGTAAGTTAATATTTGGATAAATACACAAGCAGCCCCATATGATCACGTTTTTGTAATTAGGCTTTAAAATAAACACATTTGCATGTGTTTATTTTAAAGAAAGGAATTCTTTCTTAGCTCTCACAAATCTATGGTGATGTTAACATCACGTAATTAGAAACACCGGCATTCATGCATCTTTTGGTTCACGATGGGTTTAATCCTTGGTGATTCCTGGGTTGGTGCTGAACATCCTGACCAACTTCCAGAAGCTTGTTATTGACTACAAAAACCACATGGATAAGACAAAGCTTGTTAATTAACCAAACCTTAACAAAGGTTCCTGTATATATAATTGAGCCTGAATCAATAGATTGGACACTTTGTGGATTAGAGAAAAGCCACAAATTAAATATTGTGAACAAAATTCTTGTTTACAAAATCCATTGTTGTTTGAGACAATGACACCTTTAAAACAGGAAGAGCTTAAATCATTTAATTTGGAAGATCAGAATGGCTTAAATGCAACATTAAAAGCCCCAAATCAATGACATCTATGCCAATGAGGAGTGATCAACTTTTGACTGGCAATGTTGCTTGATTACCATATCTTGAGATAAATAAAGAATATCAAGTAAAACTCAGTTGTAACAGAAACACAGCTGTTCTCATTCTCAACATCTGTATATTTAAAATTCAAGGGTATACATAGAGTATATAGATCTAAACCAAAGAATGCACGCATTTTCCACACTAAGGTCATACACAACAGTAGCTCTACAGCAGAAAAGCCAATCAACCAGCCACACAGACATGAGTTAAAACCCATTTTTCATCACACTTTTTAGCTGATATATTTATTTCTTAAACATGTTAAGCCATCCATTGCCATGCTGGCAACAGGTACACACCATGTAAGGAGTAGTGCAATGCACTGACATCATACTTTTTGTCAAATGAAACGCTTATCTCTTCCCTTTTGAAAAAGAAAAGAAACCAGTTGGAGACAGCAAACAATGTGGACAACAAAGACACCGTCATTGTTCTGCCATGGGGACACAGACAGCCATCCGGAGCTCTGCTCCACATAGAAGACATCCCAGCTTCCAAGGCCGTCCAACTATTCACCCCACATTTTCCCTCCAGTGTCATCAGGTCGTCACTTGATGCGACTGAAGTTAGATGCCAGTGCCTTTTCTGTGTCTTTATCATAGGAATCCTCTCTCTGCAGCTGGCAAAGCAACACGCAGGTATGACAGCAGAATGACAACAGAAAGCCGACACACAGGCACACGATACAAGTACAAACTGTGAAAAATTATCTTGTGTTCGTTTCCGTTAATTTTTTTTCTTTAATACAAAATGTAAGGGGTACTTCGGCAGTCAACGTTTTATTTCCCTCCTGTTCAAAATGAGGTTTAGATAAGATGTGTTTTTTTTAATTATTATTATTTTTACAACACTTTTGTGACACTGGAGGACATTAGAAACAGTTTGGGACAGGACTGATGCACAACAATAACAAATGCAAACAAGTCAGTGACTGACAAATTAAAACAGCAGATATTTTTAGTTTCATATGATCTTACTCATGGTAACTCCCCCCTCCCCCACCATGCACTACACAATAAATCTTGGATTTTCATATGTTACATATATGCTACATTCTCTTATTTCTTATTTCACTGATATAAAGGCAAACATATCTCAATGCAAAGTGTAAGCTACTCTGCTTTTCTTTACATTTAAATTAGTACTATAGATTGAAATCTGACAATTTAAACAGTATGACAGCTCATAGCAAACAGAAATGTAGCTCATAAACTTGATTTTACAGAAATTCTCAAGTCTTCTGATAGCAAGAGTAGCAGATTCAGTGTTTGTTTTTGTTTGTTTTCTTTTCATCAACAATCACGTTGTATATACATCACCAGAACTAAAGCAAGCTCAATTTTTGAACAGTCTGATCTCCCAAATGGTTTTCGAGTTGCACACACAGAAATACACGTAAAAATACAGAACTAATCTTCAGGAGAGGTTACAGTAGAGGAATTTTTAAACATCTCGTTTTATATTTAAAATGCATACCAAAAACGTTTAAAAAACAAACCAAAAAGGAAAAACAAAATGTTCTCAATATGTTTGTTTCATAATGTCCAAATACAGTGTGCTGCCACCCAGTGGTGGGTTTGGATATTGTCTGTTCAGAAAATACCATAACAGTAAAATGTAATAATGCTTGTATCCTGTGCGACGTCACGTCCTTATGGAAGGGTCAAAGGTCTAAAGAGCTGTCAGGAGGGTTGGCTAGTTGACTGCTCCACTAGATTTTTTTTCACACACTGATATTCCATTAACTGTAAGAAAAGACAAAAAAATATATAGGATTTAAAGAGCATAAATCATTCACTGTTCCACAATAACTACACCTAAAATATGGTGTAGATTTATAAATACTGCCATCAAGTGCAGATACATAAATAATATTGATCAGTTGGCAGCTGCACAGCCATTTTAGGGGTAAAGTTTGGTCTAAAGGTTACTAATTTGCACTTTTTTAACCTCTTTTGACATCAGGCTAAGTGGGAAAATTGTGTTTGTAATGCATGTTTACAAAAAAATGCTAATTTAAATAAACAAAACTAATGTATTATGGATTTTATCCAAACTCAACACAAAATCTAAATTTTATTGCCAACTTCAGTAGGCAGTTATTGAACCCAATAGATATCTTCACATATTGGTAAATCAATTGTGGCCTCAGACCCACTTGATGCCACAAATCAAAAGGTTCATTAGTTTGTACTTTTTTCAATTTGCTGTGTTCTTTCATAACGACACAGAAATAGAAAAATAACAACGTTTTCATCTAATGGCACTGTATTTACATGATGAACATATCAAAAGTTGGGTTTCCAAACTGATTTATTAAATTAAACTGCTGCTCAAAATTCCATAAGGGTGCCAATTAGGTAGATAAAGATAAATTATGACTCTTAGTCATAGAGCAGAGGCAACATGCATCATCCTATATAAAATTACTTGATTATTACTGTCAATTTTTCCTTAGAGTCTTTTTTCTTTTTTTAAAGACAGGGTTATATAAATATGTTCCCTTTTCCATTCTTCTGTCAAGTCATATCATGTTTTTGAGGCGTCATGCAACATTGCTAAAAGTCATGACATTAAGGCATCTAGTGTTTTACAATTGGTGCTGCTAACACAACTGACAGTGGAAGTGATCATGTTACCCTTTTGTGTCCTTCAATGCAAAATCATAAGTTTCTTGTAAAAAAATTGGTCCAAAATGAAATTTTCAAGATATGATAATCTTTAGTAAGACTAGTAGTTGCATGGTGTCATTATATTATTAGAAAATTTTAAAAACAAAATACAATATCTAACATCTTTTAAGTATAAACAGAATAGCAACAATTATTGACTGCTGATTAATATAACATGCATATTAATATTGTTATATTTATTAATTATATGTCTGATTACATCCAAACTTCAATAAAACAACCCCAACTAAATTTAGCAATTATTTTGCAACTCGAATTGCACTCAAATGTGTCGTTCCAATTTGTGAGGTAAACGTGCTTAGGCTTCTTTTAACCAGCAGAGTTCAGTGTACAGCAACACGAGGCAAAGAGGCGACTCTGCACCACTCTATGCTCTGTACAGGTTGGGGAAACTGTACATAGCATCTGACTTAAAAGTCCTACGTACCCTAGGAATGCGGCAGATAATTTTAGTGGCTCATTTAAATCTTTATTCATTATGAATTAAGTGCAAACCAATGGAAAAGTTTCCTATGGAGCCCTAACACATTTCTAAAATGAAATATTTGCTAAAATATACACTGTTTGTACAGACATCCACCCGTTTTAGGATGAATTAGGATTATCATTTATTGCATGAATTGTATTCTTTGAATGGGCATGTGTGCCTTTAGTTAATGCAAGAGTCTTGCTTATCGATTTATTATGGCCTCTTACAGAGAGGGGATGCTGGGTGAGCCTGAGCGATGGAAGTGAATGTTCTGCCACTTTCCATCACGACGATGCCACACACGGGTCTCCTCGGACTGCATGGTGCGCGGCATGCCACCCCCGTCCATGTACTGGGTCAGCCGGATATAAGCAATGCATGCAGCGTTTTCCCCAATGAGATGCACGTGTGGGTTCAGGAGGATAGTGTGCACCGGTTTATTTCCTTTAGACAGCGCTGTGAATGAGAGATTACAAAGAAAACCCAGTGAGTAAGTAATGTGGAAATCCACTTTTTCCCCGTCACTTACAGGTAATCCATTATAATGATCTAAAACCAATTTGAATTACACCAAAAGCAATACACTGTTTCTTCCTTGTAGTACAAGCTAATAGTGCGTGAGGAACCCAAGTCTCCATATGTTGATGTTGGAGAGCGGACAAACAGGGGCTTGCCAAGTGATTGAGGTTTCTGGGACATATCTGGTTTATCTGAACTATTTTTACCCGGGCTGAGAACATTCTGCCATTTACGGCAGTCATTATTCATGAGTGAGTTTTTTGCTCCAAGGTTAGTTCATGCCCTTGCAGAGTGGGAGCAAACACAAACAGCAAACTGATCAGACTAAATATTGATATTGAACACCCAACTGATGCTGTACAAACATCCTGAATTTATGCTTGTCAGTTGCATCCTCACCTGCACATTTTGTAGTGGAACACCTTAATTATTAAAGTAAAATGGAAAGATGTATTATAAGTGTTAGTTGCTTGGCTATTTTTAGGTAATCTGCTTGCTTTTGCAAAAACTATCAGTAGCTCCTTCATGCTGCTCCAGTTTGAGCAGCAAAACTGGGCAATCGAGGAACCTATTTACAGCTAACCTGAATTACTTTCTTTAAAAGCGTGAAGCAGGACACTGGCAGTGAATTTTTAGCTCAGTTTGCGCTTCAAATGAATTCTCCCTAAGCATTATGCACTTATTTTTTATGATCTTAATTGAGCTAAAATGCAGCAAAAATCTGAGTGTCTGCATATAGAGGATAAAGGTTTGGGAGCAAGATAAAAAAAAAGTCAAAGAGGACAACCTCACGTTTCAGTTTACACTGGCTTCCTTAAAAACGTTATAAGCTCTAAAAACACTGGGATGTATTTACTGCACGATCCCATTGCTTTCACTAGTATGTACCATTTTACACAGTTTACATTAGGAATACATTGAAGTTACCAGAAAGGAAACGATAAAAAAAGGAAAGCTGTTGTTTTAAAAAGAAAAAAGAAAATCCAACTTCTCTTTAGTTTTTGTTTACAGGATTCTTGTCATCTTTTGGTACTTTTTGTTTCTCTTTATTTCTGTTAAGTTTACAAGACTAATTCAAACAAGTGCTTTGAGTGTGTAATTTTTTTTCTGTTCCCTCGCTTTAGTTCCATCCCAATTACAAAGAAACTCTCCACATTGGAATTTGTTACGAGACCTTGTGCAATAGCTTACATCTCACTAATGTAAGCCACCACAATAATTTATCTCTTTGTTTGAAAACCAAATGACCATCGGCAGAAGTCCAATAATTTGATGAAAACAAAACTGCCTTCTAATTTTTCTCCATTGTTCATGTTAGATGTAGAAACTTGGTGTTCTGTACTGCAGTGGATGTCACTGGTGACAAAGAAAAGCTTTTCAACTTTTACAAATTACCTTTAATTTCTAGTAGAAGCCACCAATTTGTGTTCTGTAGAAAAATGTTAATAATTACAGCTAATGTTTTTTTTCTTGATTGCCTTGAACACACCATTCTCAAAGTAGAAGCGATGGAAGTCGTGTCCTTCCACCAGATTACCCAGGGCCTCAGGCTCGAAGGACGTCAAACCAGGATCACAAATCTTCCTGTTGTGCATAAAAAGGGAGTCCGCCATCAGAAAATGGAGGAGGCGGCTGATTACGAGCGGTTAAATATTACTGTGCATATGCAAAATGTGAACTTACGCATAGGCTTCAAAGTCTCCATTATTTATAGACTCAATCAGCTGCTCAGTAACTTTTATAATTTCCTGTTTACGAGCTACAGCAAGAAAAAAGAAAGAAATGTTTAAAAAATGACAAACAAGTAATTTTTTAAGCAAGTAATGTCTTAGTGCAGATAGACAATTTGGTGTCGAATAGCATTAAATGAGTTCTAGTCTACACGTTTGCAAGATTTCAAAACAGGTATTAGAAATGGAAGGCGCTCCAAAAAAAGTCCTAAAATGTTTCAGCATTTATATTATTTATAATAATTTATGTTTTATAACTGAAGAGAGAAAAGAAGAAAGCCTCCCATCACTAATAGTGACATCAGGCAGGGAAAAAATGCAGGATGACGGAATTTTTTTTCACCCAACAAAGCTCAAAATAGACATACAAACCAATGCTCAGATGCAATGTAATTACTACAAAACTAGCTGTAACTAAGTAATATTAACAATTACCTTTATTGTTATTGGTGCAGGCTGGGGGATATTGAAAAAATTACTTAAATTGTGCAACAAAAGAGACATGTTACAACAAAAAGTGCATGTAGGTTAGTCCTCAAGCTTCATTTCCTTCACACATGAACAACAATACTGAATGTATGAGTGCATAATTAAGTGAGCAATGTAGACGGGGCTAAAGTTAAATGAAGGAAAAACATGAAGTACAAGGCAGAGTTTTAAATTACAAACAAAAGAATAGAACAAAGAATTGATTTAATTAAACTAGATTCAAGGAGCAAATATTTAGGAGCAACAAGAGGATCTTATTTAAAGTGATGGGGTATGAGAAGCACTTATATATCTATTTATGCAAAACTTACAGACTATGAAACTTGAAATGATCACAGGATCTGAGACACTTCAAACAGAGAGGTCATGATCCTACAAAGATAAATGAAACAGGGCATCTCCCCTTTTGCAGAGGGGACTTACTCTGAACTGAGGAGGTGGGAGTCTGTCCCGAGTCAGACATCTGTGAGGAGCGACTCTTTGAACTCAAGACCCCGCTCACTAAGCTGCCCAAACGGAGGGCTGACAAGATTGCATGAGTGATGAGAGTGCAATTTTGTGTCCAGTGTTTGTGTGTTTGAGTGGTTGGTATGACGAAGACAAACATGTTTGATCAGGAAAGGAATTTACAGAGGAGATAAAATGACGAGAAAGAAGAAAAAAAGGTGAGGGGGTGGGGGGATTAAATTATACTAAAAACATAAATGTTAAAAAGAGAAGCATGCAATTTTTAAAAGAACAACATTTCCTTTTCCCAAATACCCAAATGCATTTGTTACCTTTCCGCTAAAGGTGTGGCGACACAATCAGAAACTCCAACTGAGGATTGATTAGTCTGAGCAGCGACTGTAATAACTGGTGTGTGGCGAGAGCCTCTCCTACCTTTTACATCTTCATCCTCAATGGTGGTGTTGGCACTTTCAATGGATTCCTGAAGAACAAAAAGGTATGTTTTCTAACTGAGTAGGTCAGAGGGCCTTTGTTAAAGGAGAAATTTAAAAAAAACAACAACAACAAAAAAAAAATCTGCTGGATTGTTTTTTTAACCCAAATGTTGGGTTCATTCTGTCTGGGACTGAAGTTAGGTCAAAACATGGGATTGTTGGGTTAGAAAAAGAAATTAAAGAACCCTCATCAATTTCCACAGATCAGTTTGAGCTATACAAAGACTAAGTCAGACTGAACCTTTGTTATAAGTTTCATTTTATTTTGTTTAAATTAATATGAATTTCTTTAGTGAGTAAAAATGCCATATTACTGTGGAATATTCTGGAGGAATTCCTATTCAAGACATCCACTATAAGTAAGCAGCACTGAATACAATTAAAGCCTCTCACTGTCGCTTTATTAATTAAAAGTGGCTGGTTGAAATTTTTTATTGCTTATCTAGTATTAAATTATGACAATTAAAATTCACTGCTGTAGTAATTTGGAATCCAATGGAGACTAATGGAAAATAAATAACTGGCTGAATGTTTTGTCTAATCCAGTTTTTGTTAGCAAAATACAATCACTTTAGATATAATATAGCAGATATAACTCACAAAATTCTTGCTATTTAATTATTACTCTGTGATAAGTCATTTATGTGTTACATCCCTTTACCTACTGTGTTTTCCATTGAAACATTTTTAAACTCGCCCATGAAAGTGGGTGGGGTCTGAAAAGTTGAATGAGGCTCTGGAGCTGCAGCTTACAGAAACATGTGTTACACATTTGCCACTTTATCCAAATTTTAGAAAACCCAACCCAGTAAACTGAGCCAAAGACATATCCCAGCTCTGGTGTATTAAATCAACTTAGGACTGGATAGGTCCTTATTTTTTGACCGTGAATTGGATTAGCCAAAAAAAATAAAAATAAACCAATTGGTTAGGGTTTAATTCAGCTGTTTTTGTATATTGATGAACATTGAGATTTTGTTTTTATACCTTATTTCCATCTACAGGGTTGTGGATCACAGTTGTCTGTGGCTCCTAAGGAGAACAAGAGAATGAAGAGCATGAGCAAACAGGTAACAATAATTGGCACAGACATTGTCCATGAAAATGTTTTTGTATATATTTCTTGTGTATAATTTTGAAATTTAAAACTATTGCCTGTGTTAAGCATCACTGTCTGTCTGTCTGCCTGCCTGCCTATGACATCATTGTCTTTTTTGTGTCTGGCAGGAGTAATCAGATGTCTGGGCTTCTGATGACCCTTTAGTCCCTCTAATCACTCACCCAGATACATTAGCAGCTTTTACTGTATTTGTTCTGTGTGTGTTTGATAATGAAGACAGACAGGAGGATAAAGAGGGGGAAAAAAAGATCAATGTCATGTGCCTCATGTACATGCGTAATCAAACCGTCAACGAATGAGGGAAGAGAAAATCCTTCACATCATGCAAAGCGCTGGTCACATGGCCAGACACAGAAAGCTTATAAGCAGACACTACGCAAAAACCACTAAACAGACGGCCAAGGAGCAAATATCCATCATACTCCTCACAGCCATGCACAGGCAAACTATGTCAGGAACAAATCCTCAGTAATGCAAATGTGGATTCTAGTTTTATATGCACAACTGGTAGGAGTAAAGAGACATGGAAGTTAGCTGGAGAACGGAATGAGGGAATAATGTGGGGACACAGAGAAGAGGGATAGGCTGGAGACTTGAGGTAAAGGTCGCCCTAATTAGAAATTTAGAATGGTATGTCTAAAGGATTATTGCTAAAACACATCTCAGTTTTAAACCAAGTAAGATCTATACACAACATGTATGCTCTGTCAATCAATATAAGTGAAAAATGTGTCTATGTGAACAGTCTTCACCTTTCATGTCTTGTTGTGTCAGAGATTCTGGACATGCCGTCCACTCAAATTATTGATCATACTTTATAATTCAGGAGAAACTGGCTACTTGGCATGACTGCTGTTCCATCTCATATTTACTACCCTTGAATTTGTCAATATTTTTGCACGCCCCGTTAAGAATTTTAATCTAGTCGAGGTGTAGAGATTAAGCAACAGAGATTGTGAACCTGTACCTCTTCCAATCTGGAAAATGAGCTTTACACCTTTTAGAATAATAATAATTAAAAAAAAGGTGTGGATGTTGATGAGACTGATGAGTGTATATACCAGTGCAGAGGCAGGGCCAGTGTCTTTAGGACTGGTCAATGTGTTGGCTTTGTTGTTGACCTGCAGGGGGTAGTGTAGAGGGGACATGACACACGTACGCATTTTTTGAACTAGCACACCATATTTTCCCTCCATTTCGAAGAGATAAACCCAGCTCCTCTGCCCCAAAACATGCCACACCCTACTGTTACGTTAATCACACAGACTATACCTTAAATTTATGACTTCATCATGTTTTCATCATGTTAGGCAGTCAGATACACAGCTTAACAAAAACAACCTAGCAAGGTTATATTGTTATATCGTGTTTTGAGATGTCTGACAACCACTGGCATGAATAAGATCTTGCTTTGACTAAACCTGCAGCCCTGCAAAATGACAATAATGAAGATTCCATGAGTTTAATGTGCTTCACTCAGTGAACCTGTTGACACGAGTGGATGTGTAAAATCTGCAAACATAGCTTTCTATTTCCCTTGTAGTGATTAGAAATGATAATTAAGCAAAGTAGTTAGTAAATCCCAAAGGTTTTTTCTGCTTTAAAATGAACACCTTAATCTGGGTAGGACATGATTCTAAGATACAAGTTCTGATTTTCAAGGAAAATAGAGCACAGCACCTAATACAGTATTGGAAAGGAGGGCAAAGGAGGAATGGGTCAAATAGAGTAAAATTAAACATCAAATGTTAACAGTAAAATAAGTCAGCTAAACTGACTGGTATAGAAGTACTACTAAAACAAATTGTGTTGAAATCTAAGAACTTTCTTTATAAATCTGGGATTGTGAAAGGCCAAAAAACAAGTTCATTTATTCTCACTCTATGGTATTTAGTATTTATTAATTTATTTCAAACAAAAGGAAAGCAACAAGTAGGACAAAACAGATTACCACTACTTATCCCACCCATGCCTAAGGAACATTTAACATTTTGCAATCACATTAAGAATGCACTAAAATGTTTTATAAAAGTCCGTCAATGAAAAACATATGCTTTCATTTTTAGTTTTTTTTCTAAGTACTGCACAAGTTTAAATAATAAAAAAATCCCCTCTTCAAGCTGCCCAGTTAAACAAGAACATGAATACTATGTTATACACATGTTAAATGTGGATCTTTAGTCCACTCCAGATATTCCTATTAAGACTCGGAAAAAGGTTTTTAGATAGGAGTCAAAGATGTGTGAGGGAAAAGAAACAAATTTTAAGAGGTAAACTTTAGTCATTATTCCACAGACACAACAGCTTGATAATAGTCAATGAAAAGGACAATGGATGACAACTAGGTGATAATGATGACTCAATTCTCCTTAAGCCCTTAGCTATTTCATGTAAAAAGTAAAATAAAATAAAAAACATGAGTACTTGCAGAATTTTCTCATAAACATCTGGGTGTTGAGGCGATCTAGTTTTGTCTTTTCTTCAGAATACAACATACTAACTTGTGGTAGATTCAATACTGTAGAAGCTTTTGACCAACATACAGTTGAAATGAAACCTGAAGCGTCCACTTTCATGTCTAAAAATTGATCTGTCAGGAAATATTTTGGAGAATATTCAATATTGATATTTAACATTTCCTAAAATATGGAAACATCACATCAAAGGAATAAAAACCAACTATAGGACTAATATTATTTTATTTTATGAATAAAATCTGAATAAGATGCCAAGGAAATGTAAAAAATAAAAATAAAACAACTAAATTTCAAGCATGTTTTGCTGGGCAAAATGAACTTGATTACTGAGAACTGTTGAACTGGTCAGGAAAAATCAAACGTTCATCACTAATGTTTTCCCAGAGAAGGATGGATTTCAAGATTTCCAGTGAAACATTTATTTGGGAATAAAAACAGTTCCAAAGAACCTCAAGTTGCCTTTCTACAGCTGAAAGACAAGTTATTTGGAAATTTGTGGTCAGAGTGCATCTGACCACATATAAACTTGAGGTCAAACAAATGGGTTTTTAGAAAGATACACAATGCAAGACCTTTAGAGAAATATGGATGGATTTCAATGAAAAATAATATTTTCATATTTTTCAAATTCATATAAAATGTCATCCATTTGCCAAGTTGCATCAGATCACAGGATAATGACTACCAGATACAGAATCACATCTGTACAAGTAAATATCTGAAATACAAAGAGTCAAAATGGCAGAGTATGAACCTAATTAAAATTGTGTTTGAGACATTTATCGAAAAGTTTAATTTACAAATAGCTGTGACCATCCAGGTCATACACAAAATAAAACCATACATTGTTTAATCTAATGTTGGCTGTCAAAATAACTGAAATATAGATTGTATTTAGTATTTTCCCAAACATTACTTCTGCACGTTCTTGTTTTTGTTGATTTATGGTGGTGCATAATATGTTTTATGTTGTTCAGCTAAGGCTGTAAGTACCAAAAATCACACAATGTAACTAGATTTTTTTTCTTTCCTTTTTGTAAACATTATTATTGAAATGGGATATTTTTACCTCACAAGGAAATGTTAGTATTCCGAACATATTCAAAAAGAGGTGAGAATCACCTCTTCATCTGGGAAACAAAACTTTGCTGAAGATTTTCTTTTTTTACGTTTGGCATGTTTTTAATATTTTTCAGACAACAATACAGGTGTAGGCATAATTTCGTCTTACAATTAGTGTGAAGGTAGATTTTGCCCTTAAAGAGAAAAAAACCTAAGACATCCTGGGGATAAATGTTGTTCCGTAATAACCTTTATGTAGTAATACTCCATCGCACTACTGTGTGTCTGTCCTGCAATTCTTTAACATATCAGTATGTTAAAGAACATATGTCCTTTTAAAGTAAAATCGTCCTGACACTGACACTTAATACTATAGCATTTGTAATTTGATCTCTAGATCAGCAAGGGCACCATGATTTTTTATGGACAAAGAAATCAGTGGCATAAGAGCCAACACAGAGATTCAAAACATACAATACACAGCATTGTTTAAATAGATATAATGCAGATGTGGCAGTAATGACCTGATAATAAGATCAATTGATCTCATGCTATGCTATGCACATGCTCTGTGTGGAACCATAACGATTTGGTCATCTCAGAATGCCAAACATTTGAAGTAGCTCCAGCAGCAAACCAGCTCAGCCTATTCAGCTCATACTCTAAACTGTTGAACACTTAAAATGTGCACAGACTTTTCAACTTTCACCCTGCGATGCTCAATAACTAAGTATGCAAGAACACAGTAACCCATTGTAGATTTTGCTCCCTTCATCCAGCTCCAAATTCATTTAACAAGGAAACATAAAACAGACAATAGATGTGATGTAGAATACTATATTTCCCAACATGAGCTTCATTTAATGATTTTTAGACAAAAAAGTGGCTTTAGATTCAACAGCACACATATTAAGAAGTAGTGTGATGACAACTGAAGTGCCAAACACAGTGACCATAAACAACATAAACAGAGAACTCCAATCTAAAATGAACAGCTATTTGAATAATAAAAATACAGACAGAATTATTACCTGGGGTCTCTTAAGAAAATAATAAAGCTTGCAATGATGTCAGCAAATATATCACCATGTCTGATGTTGAATAAAAAATAAACCGACAGACCAATAAAGGAGCTATACTTTGCATTATAAGGACTACAAACACATGCAACATAGTAAATTTAGGAAACATACATAGGCAATTAAGTGGACTAAGCTTAAATACTGTATGGGCTCTACAACCAGCCTTAAAAACAAGCATTTTTCACACCTTATGCTGAATGTCCCATAGTTTTGTAATCAAGTACATAATGCATAATTAAAACCATAAGGCCCAGGCACAATTCAACATTCCATTCAAAACAATGCAAAGGGAAAGAAAAGGGCCGCAGGCCTCTTCAACTCACCTTAACGCCGTCTGGTTTTTTGTTGAGCAAACTTTTGGCTGCTGCATGTGCCAAGAAAGAAAGAAAAGTTCAGAATGAGGATTCATAAACATAGTCCTGTGCCAGAGGCCTCACTAACATGCAGCAGGCATATTTAATCATGAGTCCTTAGCTTTAATTTACATGTGCAAATACAAGTGCAAGAACTATAAAGTTATACTACAAATGGTTCTTATACCATTATCACTTATGCAAGGCAGTTATCCTACTAGAGATTCATTCATAAATAAGGGACTGAAGAGAAGGTTGTAGCTGAGTGAATATAGTTCAGGTGAAAAGATGAATTAACATATCAGTAAAAGACTTACATTCTTAAAGTGACATACACATGCACCAGAAACCCAAACGATTATCACTATAGATGCACCAAGACATTGGCTGTAAATCGGAATTAGACAAATCAGCTTGATAGGCCCTGACTGGTGACTGGCTTTTTGTAAAGCGGGAAAAAAAATCCTGTATTTTTCCATTTAGATACCACATAATTTCAAAGGGTAATCAGATTGCAGTGAGAGCAATACTGAAGAAGTACATATTATAAAGAAAAACTATGGGAAGCACAACAGTCTGATATGGAGAACTAAACTTTTGAGAGTATTGGTCAATTAGCTGCTTTGCGATTTTAAGTGCATTCTTTTTAACTTTTAGGGAAATGTAAAGAAGCTTCTTGAAACTGGACTTCTATCAAATTAATAGACTCAAACAGAGCTTTAGCAGTTAGCATACGTACTTTAGCAACATTCATCAAATTTCTGTTTTATTCTTTTCAGCTCCTCGACTTCTCTCTGTTAAGGAACATGCCAATTTTAGCTATTCGGGGATATCTGAGTTATGGTAAGGGTTCACATTTTCAAGAAAAAATAGGAACTTATGTCTTTAGCTAGTTATGCTAATGGTGTTGATCTTTCAAATAATGCTAGTCGCTATCAGCTAAAAATGTAAACTCCATAGTCAAATTTTGTTTGTTGTAAACTACTACTAAAACACTATAAATCAGTACACACCCGCTGCAGGAACACTAAAAAATATTTTAGTGCCATTTTTATATGAATTATAGCCATCTAAGAGGAATCAGACTTATTTAAAAATCTGAATCAGCAGGTCAGATATTTACAAACCTAATGATCATAAACTGGCCACAGGTCTCTGACAGGTGCATTTCTATTCAGTGCATTTCTATTAAAATATTATTTTGTTAATACTTTGTTCTTAACTATTGCTAGCATTTCAAAATCCATGACATATGCTATTCTTTGTAAAGTACCTCTTTTTAAATTTTCATGGTGTAATACTGGTTTTGTTAAAAGAAGAAATGCAAAAAAAAAGAAATAAAGAAAGAGAGAAATTGTCTCCTTGCATGCTTCACAGGCTATTAGGACAGAAGGAGAGCCTTAAGATAAAAAATTGGTTGGATCCATCCCCACACATTTCCTCATCATCCCAAACATCTTACCTCAAATGGATACCACAATCCAAACACAGAAACGGAAATAAAAATTGAAAAAAGGAGGAAAATTGTGAATATAAAGAGAGACACAAACGTGTTGATGCAATTTACTGTAAAAAGTGGAAAGTGGAAGTGGGCCAACAAAACCCAGAATATTAGTGACGGGTCAAAAGAAATACATGCAAGAGAGAATATGAAAAAGCACAAGAGTGACTGAGCAACAGCTGGAGAGATAAAGTGAGATGAATCTGTTTACCACTGGCTCATTTGCTCTAAAAATCATCCCTGCTCCATAATGAAACATATTAAAATCCAACTCCAGCATGCATTGAAGTCAATTAATAACAAATGCAGTTTTTATAGAAAAATTCCCACCATCAGTGTAAAAGGCCAACTTTCTCTAACAACCAGCCAATATGTTTAATGTCCAAGATACAATTCAGAAACGAGTCATGGGGCACCAGGCTGAGAAAAACATACCTGAGAAGTTTCTTGTGACCAGCAAAGTGGTCAATATTGCTCCCTGCAGTTACAGAAGAGGAAAAAAGGAGGAAATGGCAATGGTCAAAAAAGAAGATAGGAAGGAAGATTGATTAGGAGGTTTCAGCAAGAAAAGAAATGCTCAGCAGCAGTGCAGCTTTAGGGATTTGGAGACATGTCATCATTTTTGAGGTTACTGTGAGATATCTTGGGAGAGGTTGGGGAGGAATGAGCAGATTAATTTCACAGCACAAATAGAATCATCACCAATTCTTTGACTGCAGTATCACCTTGAGTTTCCTCCTTGCATTAAATTTCTTCAGGCACTCCACAGTCTCCTGCCTGTGCATCATGGAGGCTACAGTGGACCGTTGCTGCAAGGAGGAGGGAGAACATATAGAGTTAGAAAAGGGTGCAGACAGAAACAAAACTGAATCAAGGTCTGTATAATTATTCATCTATGTTTTCTTGAAACATACGCAGATCCAAGGGTGTTTGAGGGCCTCTGCAGCGGTGATGCGCTTACTGGGGTTGATAGTTAGCATCTTGTTAATGAGATCTTTGGCCTCTGGAGTTACAGTGTCCCACTCTGGGGATGGAAACTGTTAATAAAAACAAACAGGAGCGTTCAAAGCTCTTGTATCCTACACAAAAAATAATATATTTTTGACACTTTTGAAACCCTAGAAAGATCTAGATGAGCTGGAGAACTTGTTTCTTTGACTAAGTCGCTTTATGTGACGATCTGGTTGCATACGCAAAACCTTTCACGATTATCTGTTTATATACAAAAACCACAATGAACATGCACCAAAAGTAAACTATCAAAGTCGTCTCAGCCAAACTGTCAAGGCCTAATAAATTTTAAAGCTTTGATCTAAATAAGATATTTTATCTTATTTAGATAAGATATTCAGATTGTAATTCTTTTTTTTCTAAAGAATTACAACAACTCAGTGAGAGTTGGGATTTCCAACACTCCCTGAGTGTTGGAAATGGAAATGGATGATTTTTGGGATTTCCAACACTCAGGGAGTGTTGGAAATCCCAAAAATCCCCCATGTCAGTTCCTGAGTAAACCAAGGGTCATTTCATTTTCTTTAAAGCATCTGTCAGAAATGACAGTAAATTCCACCAACTATGTCATTCCTGTGAGCGGGAAAGATTTGTAATCACACTTCAAGAGAAGTGCATCCACTGTGTGAGCTATCAATCACAAGCTCAGAGGCAGCCATGCAGCTGTTTAGTATAATCAATTCCTATTCCTAAGTTCTGTCTGCTAAACTAACCCAGTAAAAAAGAAAAACAGAACTTGTAGATCATCAAAAGAAGAAATATGTTCCCATTGTTGCGTATGTTAATGAGTAATGTTCCTTTGTGACTTTGACCTTATGTGAGTGTTTTTATCTCAGGAACTTTAAGTGTGTATACATAGGGACAATGAACAATAATTAACTTTCTGTAAATGCAACAGAGTTAGTAAAAAGGCTGAACCACGTATGCTCAGAGAAAGAAAATTAAGAAAAGCCTTGGTTCTACTTGAACCCAGAATCTCCTTTCTGAAAGGCAACAGGGCTAACAACTGAACCGTCTTGCAGCCTGGCTCAGGATTTAGCAAGTAAAACTAAAAGCTTATGTGGAGCTGTGCCCACATGATCAGTCCTGCAAATCACTTCACCTTGGATAATGTTACCTTTCGGAAAGCTTGGAAAGAAAGGCAAAGTGTGGGAGGCAGCTTGACGATAACCTCTGAGACACTATGATATTTTTAACCTCTCTCCCTGACTAAAGTAACAGAGTAGATTTTATTTGGTGGATATTTTATCAGAAGAGATTTTGATCTTACAAAAATCTGGATTTTGCCCCAGTAGAGCATCATTCTCAGAATACTTTTAATAGGAACTGCAATGTAGTTTTAATGTGCTGCATTTCTGTAATATTTTCAGGTTTTATTACTTGCTAACAGCAAAAACAGAAATAGAAAATGAATGGGAATTGTCTGAATCTGGCAATGGGTGATATAGGACATGTGACTGCCAAGAACATAAATCTGATAAACAATTTACAAATCAGGCACAATTTTTTTTGATGATACATAGACAATTTTTTAAATATATTTTTAAACATAATGTTTATTTGCTTTTAGCATTTGAATATTGCAGCAAAGTCATTTTAATCTTACCTGTGTGAACCTCTCAAATATTATGTTTAAACTTGCAAAAACCTTTTTTGAATCTCGATTGTGTATGATGAGAACATCAGTATGTCCAAAGAAATATCTACAAATAATTGTTGTTTACGTTGTATTTTCATGTAAGGTATATATTTGTGGACACTCACATCATAGGCCCCTGCCTTGATTTGTTGGTAGAGGCGATGTTGATCTTCATCCCAAAAAGGAGGGTAACCCACAAGGAGGATGTACAAAATCACACCTAAAAAGAGATCACTTGTAAATAAATATAAATAAATAAAAAGGCAACAGGATGGCTGCAGCCATAGCAGCCAATATTGATTCAAAAATTATACAAAGACAATTTACAACAACGACAACAGCTGGAAAAAATATGAAGTTGTAGAGCTGCATTACAACAGAAAGCCACTGGCAATGATTTAGCTAAATCATCAAATGTATTCAAGATGTAACAGTGAAATCATCTGAAACTTGTTTACCACAGGCCCACATATCAACTGGTTTCCCATAAGGGTCCTTCCTCAGGACCTCTGGGGATAAGTACCCAGGGGTGCCGGCAAAACCTGCAGAGTTTAAAAGTAGAGAGGGGGAGATGCAGAAGGGATTATATATAAAGTATAATTATTATTATTTGCTTTGGAAAGCTTCATGAGAATGATTTGTTTATTCACATTGTGTTGAACAGGACTGTGATGAAACACATCTGCTGTTGAAAGCTTACTTTGGCTGCTGTGTTGTTTTAGCTGGATATACTGAATTGAATATGCAGCTCGGTTAATTTGGTGAAGTGGGTTTGGATTCTTGGGAAACTGAGGTTGGATGTGTTCTGACACAAGGGACAACAGGCTCTGAATTCAGACCTCCCCAGAACCCATTTTAAAAGACATCTAGTACCATGACAGAGTGAGCAAATAAGAAATGCATATTGCCGGAAATGCTTTTGTTTTAATTAACTTTTGCAACGCGACTCATTTCACAGCAATTAAATAAGATTGGGTGCAAGTTCTTTTTGTAATGATATAGAATGACAGGGAAGCATTTATCACTCAGCTTACTTCGGTTTGATAAAACTCATTTTAACAAAGCTACAGTTGCCAACTATTACCAATTATTAGCTCATGTTCTGCAAATTTCACTGGGTAATAAACCAAATGCCCCCTTTCACAGTAGAATATGCATATCTTTGTCAGAGCTGTAGTCTGTGGCTTACATGCTGCATCTCTTTTGCTCCTGATCACAGAAGATAAAGAATGTTTGTGAAACCAGTCTATGACTTTGAGTCTTGATCAAGTCTTGAGTCTTTGGAGCACAAGTCCAGGACAAATCACAAGTTTTGGTTTTGCGACTTGTAAAATGAACTCAAGACCAAATCCTTGTCTCATGTCCAAACCTCTATCTTTATCTGACACTGAGTTATGTCTCCCATGGATGTAAACCCTTATCCTGTTTCAGAGTCTGGCCTGTAAGTAACTTGGGGAGTTTTGTGAACTATTAAAGTAAAGAAAAAATGATTGACAATATGTGCCTCAACTAAAAGTGGAGAAACAGATGAATGGATACTCACCAAACCATGCCTGTTGGTCCCCCTGTACCTCGATAGCCAGCCCAAAGTCAGCCAACTTGACCGCCGCCCCCTTCAGCTTACTGGCCAACAGAAGGTTCTCAGGCTGGGGGGGGCGGAGTCAAACAGGTTAGAGGTGAGAGGTCAGACGCTCAGGGATCATGCTGCCCACAGACACAGATCTAAAATCAGATTAGCCAAACCAACACCTAATCAAAGCTATTAGGTCTTAGTGACACTAAACTGCTCTTAAATCAGTGTCTGAGGCAACTCCCTTTCTGTCACACAGATGACAGAGACACAAAACGTGCACAGGACTGACTCTCAAGGTGACCACGGACATTTTGTGTGCTGGGACTATGGACTTGTCTCCTGAGCCTCATGGATTAAGAAAGAGAGGCTTGGTGAAGAATGAGCGTTCTTCCTATAATGCCACAAATATACTGATAAAATCCATGAGTGGGAGCAAAGCCCACAGCCAGGAAAGAGATACAGGGGAAGGAGTGGGGTAACAAGAGGCGTAAAAACATGACTCAGCCACATATATAACTACAAACACGTTGGAGACTGGAACAGTTTTGTAGAATCAAAGATTTTTATGAGCCCACAGTATGCACACACACATAAACACACACACATGCGCGCGTGCACACACGCATTTTCTCAAAAACACACCCTTGCGCACATACAGTGGAGCAGAAAGGTCTTTGCTAACCTAAGGCCAGTGAGACAGTGTGCTCTAATGAATAATACATTTGTTAACATTTACAGACTCCAAACACAGACAGCCTGCAAAGCTGGCGGTTTATAGCAGACATTCAGCTCAACGGGCACAGACACTCACATCAACACACAGACTTACATGACAGTGAAGAAAATCTTGATATTATGAGGCACGTGTAAGCTTCACCATTTCAGCAAAGGACATCTTTCCCAACAAATTCAGCAAATTTAAAATCTTACAAGTGTTAATAACTTTTGAGTTTTCTTTCCCCCTAGATCTAATTGTCATCACATCCTACTTGTAATTATGTGATCCTTGATTACTTCTGTTCCCATCAATACTGTGCAAAACAGTTGCAGACAATCATTTTTTTCTTACAGGAACAAGAGGAAGAAATGGTAGCAAATGAAAAAGCACAAACTTTCAAATGTAATTTGATTGACCCTGACTGGTAATTGGACCACGTGAAACTTAAAAATGTTTAAGCACAGCAGGGTAATTCTTACAACACATTTTGGGGAAGACAATGCTGGCAAGACTCAAAGCTCTCCAGGGTAACAGATGTAAGAAGTAAATGTGTAATCAGATCCTGTGGCATAGACCACTTGTTTGAGACTCTTATTTTGAAGTGCAAAAGGATGTTCTGTAGTTGTTACCCTCTTGGATTGACAGGTCTGGCTACCAAAGATGTCTTTAGCTGAACATTTTGAGGAAGCCCCCAACATAAGTGGAGGTATTTTGGGTACTCTGAACAAAGAGACTATGACAAGGTGTGAACCTTTACTAATTTTGTGCAAAATCCACAACCATATGCTTCAAGGTTTGCTGTCTAAACTAAACAAAATAATTTATTTTCAGTTTTTCAATTAGTCTGGATTGCCTTTTATCATCTGAAGTCAAAAATATAAAATAACTAGACTGATTAAAACTGAACCAGATAAATTAAATATATATTTTACAGCCAGTGCTCTGTTCCCAACATCTGTTATGATGTGTTAATAATGATTTGCTTAAGGGATGAATGATATTAGAAAACCTTGCAATATGTGATTCTAAAGGTGAATGATGAGGTAACATGACTTGCGATGAGTGAACAAAATATTAAAAAGTGTCACTGACTTTCTGCCTAGGATTCATAGCAAGCAGAAGAAATGGTGACTAGTCCAGCATCCAGCTACTACAAAAATTATTTCCACCTATTTCTGGCCAACATCTCCTGTTTTGGCACAGAAACAACCTGGATGCAATTTCTCAATGACTTGGTCACCTCACCACCTCATTGCCATTAAAAACAATAAACTTTAATTGTCAAATATATTACAAGAAACATATTTTGCAACCCCTAACCTACTCAGCTAGGAAGGTTCAGGAAGAAAGTATCCTGAATGATACTTTTAAAAGGTTATGCCTTGTAGTTATTAAAGAGACACAGTAATTGGCTAAAACAATAGCAGCGAGTTTAAAGCTCTAGAAAAACCAACAGATTGGAAATAGAGCCCAAAATTATCCATGTCTATCAAAAATACAGGAGTTTCTAAATCTTGTCCCCTGCTTCATATTGTCTGAGTTTGCAGCAATGCCTTTGGTCATACAAACCTTCAAATCCCTGTGAACAATCCCATTAACATGGCAGTGATGGACACTCTCCAGGATCTGCTGTATGCAGTGGCTGAGGAAAGAGAGATGAAAAGAATTGTGAATGGAGGGATAAACCACAGAGAGAGATGGAGGTAGGGAGTTACAGGAAGAGGGAAAGTGATAAAGAGGGGAGAGTGAAAAGATAATTTCATAAAACTCTGCTTTTTCCTCATACAGTTTACCTGATTGAAGACAGGTCAAATGACAAGAAGACCTGGCACATCACATTCAATCTATGAAACCACATTATAAGGCCAAACCCACATGACCTGTATGGCAAAAAAGCTAAGACAAAACACATGCACACTTTTTCTGTGCATTTCTCTGGGGAGGCCATCTTCCAGCACAGATCTGGCACTATACGCTAGGTTGGTCATGATTAATACTGCAGGCTTTGTGTCATTAATCATTTGTATAAATAACTCAAAGATGCCTCAGAGAGAAGGCAGCTGTACCATACCTCTGAGACGGCCATATGTGAACACACAAATACGGCCTCACACACACACAATATTCTCTACTGTAGCAGACAAAGATGCATTATGATTGCTATGCTCAGCAGAGTGTGTCTGTTGGAAAGCATGTGTGCGTGTTCGTGAGTGTGTGTGCGTGTATGTGTGTGTGTGTTGGGGGGACGTGGGTGCTACCTGGCATCAGCTTCACTGTAGTACTCCCTGGCTACGATGTCCTCAAACAGCTCTCCGCCTGTCACCCTGCAGGGACACAGTGACAACATGAGTTTGTCGTGATCTCGTCCTTCTTGTTACAAACTGACGGAGAGCGTTTACTTGTCCCTTATTTGTACTTATTTGGCACGCATAGTACTTGCAGCTAAAGTTAAACACTAGCAGGCAGCAGAGTTTCTCAGAAGTAGTCAGAGGAGATTAAAAGTGTCCCGATTGATTAAAGTCTCATATGTATGAAGTAAACGTATTGGCTTTTTGCTAAAGTTACCAGCAGCAGGTCATTGTTGCTGTTTGAGGTCGAAACAGCCACCAAAGGAAGGCCAGCTGCTGCAGCCTGATTTATCATGTTTCATGTATTTATTAAAGCTAAACATTTGCTGCTTAGATATTCAGGTCAGCTTCTTTTTCTGTTTATTAATAACATGGTATTATAACTTGACATCTGGAGATGAAATAGATAAATGAAAAGGAGGATCTCTCTGCAATTTTTCAACTTAACATGGGAAAACCTCTGAGCTTTTATCCTCTGGATAACCTGCACTTTCAAACACCCATTAAGATGTTGGATACAAATTCTTATGCAAGTCCATAGTTATACCGTTGTCTAAAAAAAATGTCTAACTTTTATTACAAGTAAAATTATTTTTAACAAATATAAATCAATAAAAATGTCTTCTTGTGAAAAACAGTATCATAATTAGCATAGGTTTTCTCCAATAAACACTTAGACAGAATTAAAGTTGTTCTTTGCAACCTCTGTGTGTTTTGTAAAATAGCTCCAAAAGGGTGTGTTTTAAGTTAAAAAAAACACAACAAAATACAATAAGAACAAATCCGCAGAGAATCGTGCATTGAGTTTACTTGTTTCAGATGGAATTTGGAATTAGTGTAAATGTATGTTTACTTCTAAAGCATGGCTTTTTCCAAACACTTTTCAGATTTTCTCCCCTATACAAGAATGTCTGATGTTTGCTTATAATATATACAGTAAATATCCCAGGATGGAAAAAAAATTCCAAAACCTTAACCTGGTTATTAAACAGCAAACCATATCAAAACATTAAAGTAAAAAAGAAAGACATAAAATCTGTAATTGCTGCAGAGACGAGTCTGACAAGTTTATTCTATGCTGTATGAAAACTTTTGGGTCCTTTGCAGGAACCGATTTGTGTAATCTCAGGATGTTTAGAAATAGCAGAATCTCTAACAGCATCTCTGAAGTATTGTTTAATCTCATACAAGCAATGAAAGGTGCAAAATGGGACTGTGCTGGTGGGTGTGTGAACAGATAGGCGGGAGGAGTCCATTACTCACAGATCAAACACCAGATAGTGGAAACCCTCTTCTGATATGCTGTCATGGAGTCTTACTGTGGAGGAGATTTCACAAAAAACATAGTCAGCTCACGTAGGAAATCAAAAAGCGGTAAAGAAAAAAAAGCGCCAATCCCAGTATCAGGGAAAAGGACTTTTCTAAATTTAGGAGGAGTTTTCAGTTAAAGCTGCAGTAGGTAACTTTTATGTAAACAAGTTTTTTTTATACATTTGTTAAAATTGTCATTGTCCTGACTGTATAATAAGAATGATAATCCCCCCCAAAATTGAACTCCATCCTGTGGTCTTACTGCTACCACAGAAATCATTGCTTCTAGTCATAAATAACCAATCAAAGCCAGGAGGAGGATCTCAGAACTGTCAATCAAGCTTCTGTACATGCTCCTCACACCCTCCCAAAACAGGGTGTGAGAACTGTTTTGGGAGGGTAAAATCAAGATGTTAGCACTCTTTTGGGAGGTGCTCTTGAGCAAACTGACAAGTTTAAGCTTGTCAGTTTGCTGCAACTGTGCTGTAACTTGGACAAGCTTAATCTCCTGACAGGAGGTATTGCACAGCAGGAAGCAAGGAAGAAAGTGTAAGTAGCATCTACGTGAGCTTGATTGACAAGCTTTAGCCCCTTCCCCTGGCTGTGATTGGTTGTATTTTTGCAGATAGCTATAGAACCACGGTGAGGAGGCAAGGAGCTCAATTTTTTCTCAGATTATCTTATGATACCATGAGGACATAGTTTTAACAAATGCAAATTTATAAGCTAACTACTGCAGCTTTAAGCTGTTTTAAACTGTCTGCTATGATAGTTGCATATGTCTCAATAAAATGAATCTAAATTTTCAGAAATTTTGAGCTCAATGTGATAATAAAGAAACAAAACATAAGAAGAACACAAGTTCCATCAGTGGTGAAGTGAGGATTGAGGAATCCAAGCAGTCAGTGGTTTTTAGCTAGAGGTTCCTTAAATCTCTCTAGAAGATTGCACAGGCACAATATTATTAGATACTCAAACACACAGACCAATCCACCCACACAATTTCACTCTCCACTTTTATTTTAAACAAACTGTCTCGCAACTGTGCCTCGAAGATGAACAAGAGACCTGGGGACAAAACGGGTGAGTCCTGGTGTGTTTTCGCACTCACCGATATTCGGGTGCTTTAATAAACGACAAATCCTTGCCTCTCTCTCCAGCTTTTGATGATCTAAAAGAAAAGCAGAGGAGACACAAACACAAGACATTAACAGTATTTCTCATGCTCCATGATGATTGGCTGCATAAATGATCCAACATGAAGCTGGCTCCAGCTGATGTTTGCCTCGATGGAGGACACAGGACAGTGTTAATGTCACTGTCAGTGTGTTTATGTTGAGTCCGTCTGCACGTGCTGGCTTTGCATCAGCTTGCTCTTTTGCTTACCAGAACTGAGAGGCTTGACAGAAATAATGTGACCTGATATGTGCTTGGTTATATGCCACGCACAGCAACATAACAGCACAGTCAAGGGGCACAGTAGGCTCGAAATGACTTCTGGTGTGTAAGTTGACAAATAGCTGAGAAGAAAAAGTGAAATATACCCAAAATGACAGATAATGTAAGAGTGTCAAGGTTGTTTTTAAGCAAAGGAAATAAAAAGAAATTTCTGGACAGTTCCATTTTGATCAGTATTATGAAATGTTCAGATTAATTTATTGTTCTGGTGATTGATGTAAAGTGAGTGATGATTCCGTTTTAAAATTCAGAATTTTGTTTTTTAAATATATATATTATTGGTTAGAAATTTGCTTCTTGATTGCACTGATTGACTGTCTGTGTATGCAGGATACATTCTTTTTCATCTGCTTTATGAACAAATGCAAGAACACTAACAGGACACAAATACACAAAAAGATCACAATCTAAATGTTGAATGTTTGATAAATTTGGAAATAGACTTGGTTACTGGTATGAAGGTTTTCTGAGAGAAAGTGTGTTAGAGTTTTTCTCCTGCTTTGTGGAGCAAAAAGTGATTCTATGTTAAACAATTAAATGCCATAGCTATTATAACATTAATGATAAATACGTTGTTTTACCAGCAAAAGAAAGAATTGTTGATTTTCTGGTTTTACTTAATTCATTTATGATTTTTTTTTATTTTCCCACATTTTGTATTGTTTTTTATTAGTCTTTTATAATAGTCTAATCGTAACCGTTTTATTTCCATTAGCTGCAAGCAGAAATGCATTATACTTTCAGGAATAAAGGCTTGTAAATATGACTGTGTGCAATGAATCTATATAATGTGTGTCACTGAGTGAATAGAGTTTCTGAAATAAATTAACTTTTCAAATTTGTTGAATACAACTGTATTGTGAAGCCATTTGGAAATCAGTATTCATAGTCGTTAGTTTCTAATTTTCTGAACCCTGTCAGTCAGATCATTGCAGAGACAGAACATCATCTTGGTATTTCCCGCACTTGATGGGATCAATTTGTCTCAAATTGGCTTTCAGAGCTGTCTTCCACATTCCTGCTGCATTGAACTGAGGCCTCCCAAGTTTCCTGTTCTTGGCTGATGTTGGTAGCACCTGGTGTGGTTTTCTGCTGCTGCTGCTGTATCTCAGTTGACTGCTGAAGTTAAAAGTGTACATTCAGAAATTGTACTCAACATAAGAGGTGGCTATTTGAGTTAGCATCGCCCTGCAATGATGGAATACATTTCTGACCATTCTCTTTTGATCTCCCTCATTAACAAGACATTTTTATCCACACTGAAACTAACAGCCATGCAGTAATATGCAATAACTTCCCTTTCTTCCCTCATACTCATGTGAAATTTGAACTTCAGCAAGTCGTCACTAGATGTGAAAGTATATTGAGTTCCCGCTATCCGCAAGACTTGACCAGATGTGCTTACTAAAGTGTTTGACTCCATATGGCCTAATGCATCATCCAAAACTTTACACTTTAGTTTAGTAATTAAACACTGGAGACAAGAAGGGAGAAGATGAAGAGAGAAAAAAGCAAACATAGCACCGATAAGATGAAAATATAATGGAAGATGAAAATATAATGGAAGGTTTTTCAATTATTTATTTAAATATTAAAGATTAGAATAGAATATAAATTATGTGCATCTAGTAAAATTATCACTGCCCCAGTAAGATGCATTTGGGTATCCATGCAACATTCTATCCATTCTAGTCAGCCTTTATTCCAACCCACAAACCATTTTCACACAGCACCACTAGTTTTGCAGACTGCACAGTTCTCATTAATTTCCTACAAGAGTAATTAGTGAACATTATTTTCCAAAATAAGACATTAGTCCTAAACAGTAAACATTATATTTTGTGTCAAAGAAAACTTTTGAAAAGTTAACACATTATGCCATGCCAAGAGGAAAACACTAAAAAGTACAGAGGTGACTGTGTGGCTGCCTGGATGCAGCACAGCCCCAAACAAGATATGGCAAACCAAGCAGGCTCTCATGTCTCTCTGCAGGGTGATTACACTGATTTCATCTGACTTTATGAACATAGGGCGACACACAAATGTGTCTGTCAGAGAATACCCTGGTCTACTGACAGGACTGTGAGTCAGAACAGCAGTTGTCATAATGAGTAACATGTTACGGTTTTAGAAGTGACCCATTTCAATTTTCCCCCAGGAAAGAAAAACCAAAGAATGAAAAATATAGCAGCAGGTGAACACATCCATACTCCCAACACGTAAGACAAGTAGGAGCTTATTTTTTTTCTGTTCTTTTGTCAACACATTCAAATCTGAAGCAGAAGAGGAGATAGTGGTTTGTTTTTACATTCCTTACCATGAGTGAACAATTGTGTTGTGACACACAGAAAAAGCACCAAGTCCCAAAAACATCATTTTAGAAATATTTTTTTCATCTCTATTTAAAAACATATAAACCACAAAACAATGTTAACCCAATCAACATAAAAACTGTTGCTTCAGACCATGGTGGTTACATGAAAAATTGACACATTACCAATTTTGCTTTCTTGATGTTGGCTCTACACTAAACTTAGTGTTAGACTGAACATTGCAGTAGATGTTCTGGTTGAACATTAAGGCCTGTTAATATATTCCCTGAAGTGGAGGTCTCTCTTGACTTCTTAATTCGAAACAAATAGAAATTAGTGCGTTTTGAAAACTGAAGGGAGCAACTGCTAACACCCAAGAGAGACCAAGGTCAAAGCAGACTTCTGCCATCATAAGACTCCTCTGATCTTAAAGACATCAGTCGTTTGTCCTACTTTATGAACCTTTAAACCACCATCACATTGTAAGTATTACTCTGACAAACAATTTCCATGTTCTATTTTCCGATGCACATTTCAAACAGGGAGATTGTTGGTGATGCACTGCCTCCTACCTTCATTTACTGTTTAAACAACCAATGGCTTCGGTGCTAATGCTGATCAAATGCAAACATGATGAGGCTCATAAAACAGAGTTTCAATAAACTACTAGGACATTCTAGAATTTTGAGGGGGTTTTTTCATGAAGGTAAAAATCCACCATTTTCTAGTCTCCTTTTGGACTAGCTTACCTTTATGTTCTAGGACAAACTAATTTGGACTTATACCTAAGAAAACAATTCTAACTTTTTTCACTGCTTTTAACACAACCTCACATAAATATCCTAAATTACATAATGCCTTAGAAAAACCACCTTGTGAAAAGAAGCACCTCACTCCAGCACACAGAGCCTAATACAGTTACTTTGTGGTGCTGCAGATTTTCCATATTGCCTGTGAGGACATGTCCATTTAAATAATATTTCACTGTACTGCCAAATGTAGACAAAACCAGAAGAGCACAGAGCCTGAAACAAGGACAGCTCAGTGGACGGTGTTTTACTAACATGACCCTCAGAGCAAGGTCACTAATTGCTCTCTCAGTCTGTCTATGTTACTGAAAAGTACTTATTTAGTGTCTCTCCTATTATATCTGTCTCAAGCCTATTTTCACCTGTAAATTTCCAAAGATCAGATCAGCTGGATCGACCCCAACTGCTGGTTTTCTTACATGAGTGACAGTTATTTTCTCTGTTACACAAAGATTTGTGCCTTTGGTTATTTTTGTGTGCTGTAATGATTTTAAGCTGTCTTTGGTTGTAAGAATATAAAACAAATTACCTATATTTTTATCAAAAGCTGTTATTTGCTGGTCTGAGGCACTTTGTGGAAAACACATTCCACACACTGAGGATTTATCAAGCATTTCGGTGGGGGGGATTTCTCTAACTTGCAGCGTGAACACACACGGTATTTGCTAATGTGCTCACCAACAAACTGCACCCTGCAAATGCCTGTCACATGAAAGCCACACTCCTCCTCCTCAGCATTTTCCAACCTTTACTTTCACTCTGCTTTCCCTTCTCTCTCTCTTTTCTCCACAGGTAGTACACCTCCTAGCTGGCTGGACATCTGTTGTCTAGCAACTCCTGCACCAATCAGAGCGTCAGGCCTCTCGTTCTCCTCTGCAGTGGAACCAGCCTTGCATGCAAATGGCAGACATCCCGAGAGTTTTCGTGCAACTATAAAACTCTAAAGAACGTCGGGCAGAAAAATAGTTATATAGGTGTAAGATCATACAAGCGTTTAATTTTAATTCATCTGTTTTTGAAATGAGATAAATAACTCAAGCTGTCACAAATAATGCAAAAATAAAATGTTCAGCTCAATTCTGAAAGCTTAAGAAGTTGCTATGTGAGAAAGAAGTGCTAGTCTGTCCATCCGGTCTGTTGTGAAAGCTGTTTTATCTATGCAACTAGCCTTTTCATTGAGAAGGTCCTTATTCAAAAAAGCAACAAAGAAGAATTGGGTAACTTGGATTAGAGTGTATGAATGCATGTGAAGATTTTTGGTTGACCCAACATTTTCTTTTATATTTTACTCTAGTAAATCCCTTTTAATATAAACATTGCTACTGTAAGCAAGTCTGAAATCTGCCTGACCCTGAAACCGCCTAAACTTGATAATGTGTTGTAAGTCAATGACAAAAAAGCTTTAAAATATTTAGGTGTCAGTGCAAATGTGCAAGCTTGATCCTCAATGCTGCAGAGGCTTTGAGAGGCACTTTGCTTACGTTTGTTCAAATCGACAGCTGGTTTTATAATTCCAGTGCCTTGCAAAAGTATAAAAGCTTTGTTTAACTTTTTATTATTTTTACATGTTTTTATGTTGCAACTGTGAACTCTAATGTACTTTACTGGATTTATTTTACTTCTAAACCCAAGAAGCCTATGGTAACTCTTAAGAGTGGCAAAGATCCAAAGCTTATATGGAAAATTCAATTGACATAAGACATTTCAGCCATGTACCTCAATAGTCACCCTTTGTGGAGTCAATAATAAAACAGTCATTGATAGAAGGTTTTAAGAAATCCTGTCAGTTTTCCACAAGCTATGTGGGAAAACGGCAACCATTTGGAAGAAAGTGCTCTGGCCAAATGAGACTAAAACAAAGCCTTTTGGACTGCATGCATAACCTGACATCATAAGAAAAACTGAAAACAACATACCTACTATGTCAGATGGTAGTGGCCATATCATCTAATGTAATATTTTTGGAGAGTTTTGTTTTACACTCACTACATTCCCCTGCAGACAATTGTATCATCTTGTTCTCTGGAATAATTTTTTTTTTTTTTTTAAGAAATATATTTTCTTAAAGTCATGAAAATGTGACCCATACAGTGAATTATTTACTAAGAGAATTGAAAAGGAGTCATCACAGATATTTGAGGACTCCAAAAGCAAAACTTGAAATACTAATCAACATCATGAAGTAGGCTCTTTTCTATCAACTCATTTAGTCAGTCATAATGATGTGGAGGCGAAGGCCACAATGCTTATGGCAGCCAGAAAAGGGAAGTAGTAACCAAATTTTAAAGAGGGAAGTAAAGAAAGTGATAATGGAAAAAATATTTTTTTTAAAAAGAAAAAGGAGTTTCCCCAGATGAACTGTCACTATTAGTTCCCAAACAGCGATCGATGATTTTCACTCAAACTGCACTTTATTAATTATTGTAAGAATGAGAACAGCAAGTTCATGTCATGACATGTGCAGTGTCCGTTCAGTCTAATCTGTTAGCCAGAGTCATTACCTTCGATACCTGGATCACAACACTATGAAGTTTCTCACAGGTAGTCTAGGAACCAACACTTCTGACTCAGCATTAATAAACATCTTTAAAACCTTGAAAATGGAGGAGCTTTCCATTCTTATCTAAACCCTTCCTAAGTTACAGGGTGGTAATACAGCAAGCCTCATGAATGTAATTGTTGCTGCAAAAGTAGGTTAATATTTTTTCCAAAATTACACAAAGTACAAAGAAAATCATCCTCTAAACTTTCACTAATATAAAATAACCTTTTTGTCTCTATAATGGACAAAGTGAAAGTGTTCATAATGATTAATTTTTCTCTGTATACACTGGGATCATTTCGTTGAACCTGCAGCTTTTCCCTTTGTTTGTTCTGAAAGAGTAGAGGCGTTTGCATTTTTAATCTGTTCAGTCATGTCAATGCAATGTTCCACATTTCACAACTAATCTGTGAAATTCTTCCTCATCTTATTTAATGTGAAAGTATAAGAAAACATCTAAAATAAGTTTCATTTTAAAAACATCTGAAATAAAGAACTGCGTTGAGTTCTTTCCTTTTTTTCCACATGATGGCACAGTTGTCGACATATTATCAGTTATCTGGCACAAGAAGGTTCCTCCCACCATCCAAGAAATTTAAGTTAGGTTAGATTGAAATTCTTAATTTTTCTTTAGTATTAGACCAAGCGAATTTGTTCATTATCTTACTTTCTTTCCATATTAAAAAAAATATCCATACAAATCTCCAAATAAAGTCTTGGGAGTTCACTAACTAACTCCAAAGTGTTGCAATGTCAGTGTTTCAAAACGGACACCCCCTCCACCCTTCAAAACAATAATTGCACCATCATAGGCACCATGAGAAAATTTGAGAATTTACCATGAAGACCCAACGAGCCGGCCTCTTCCTCTTTTAGTTTCCTGAAGGCTCACATGTGCAACTGTTGGAGTGTATTATACTGAAGAGTTTGATTTCACATCCTACATATCCAGCAACGCTAAATTATGGAACAGAAAGAGAGGGCTTAAACATAAAAAGTGAATGCAAAAATAAAGACATAAAAAAGAGCAGAGCAGATCAGTGACACATTGTTTAGAATATGAATAAGATAGAGTTTTCATAACAGGTAAGTGTAGCAGATACTGTTATACCACAATGAGAATGACCACACTGGTCAGCAATGATAGTGTGGGAAGATTATTAAAGTAACCAGTGCTGGATCTCATGCAGGAAATTTATGGGATAATATTAATGCAGGAGCACCCCGGGGCAGATGGGAAAAATACGGTTGTTTCCCAGTTAAAATGGGAAACCTATGGGTTTTTGAAAATTACACTGAGCTCCTCATCTGTCCATAAGGAAACTAAACTATAGATCACAAAAACAGTCCCATTTTACTTTGGTTGCATGTTTAACACACAACCACTGAAGTCACAAGTAATCATTTACCATTTACAGGCATAACTACAAACAGTGCAACAAATAATCCAACTTTTTTAAATCACTTGATTGATTTTTTTGCTATCATAATCAAAAAGGCAGACAGTTTTTAGAGAAACAGCACCAGGACTACGATGAATACCAAACAGTTCCAGGTTAAATTCCAAGATTTGACAGTTTTTGATACTACTTTGGATTGGTGATGTATATGACTTTACTTTGGATGCTTTCTTGATGTGACCTTTCAAAGAAGTTATAAACACTCTCTGGGCTGGCCTCAGTCAAAGTACACTTTTAAACAACAAACAATAAATCATATCCTCAGTCTTAACTGCTACACTAAGGCAAATCCCAGCCACGTGTAGCACAGCAGGTTAACAGAAATGCTGTCCTCTAAATTAATTAAGAGTTTTAATTAAAAAGATTAAGTAAGGCAAATGTAACACCCTTAGAGGGCAGCAGCAGAGCAATCTTCCTCCACATGGTTATATTCCTCAGCTTACAGAACACAGGGGCCTAATAAAACCATTCAAAAAGCACAGACACCGTCACCCTCGGCTGGTTACCGACAGAGGAAGAGTTATGAAACCAATAACTCCCAAGCTCCCACCCCCCCAAAGGAGAAACAAAGGCAGCTGGTGTCAAAGATAAAACCGCTAAAAGAGTATGCCTGGGAGTACATCATGGGTATGTCTTATTGTGTTCAAGTTTAAAGCAGACACAGTCAAATGTGTGAAATAATTTCAATCTGAAGAAGATAGTTTGAAGACATCCTGACAAAATGACCAAGAAAAACAAGTAGGCACGTAAACACTTCTGTAATTAAATACAGAGATTTGCATGCATAAATCAGGCCAAACTGTGCCTTGTTAATATTTATGACCCAAGCATTGAGCATACTGTTGTGTGCTGCAGGTGAGGAGCATCTGCAGCACGGAGGTAATAATACAATCATCAGAGTATTACAGGTTCACTTTGAAAATATTGTCTTTTAATGTTACAAAAAGGACAAAAGAAATTAAACAAGGGGAAACAGAAAGGATCAATGCTGAGGCTCCTGCATATAGAGCTCCTTCCTTAGTCAAGGTTCAGGTCAAACCACAATGATAATTAAAATAAACCATTTATCCAAAGTGCAATTTCAAAGAAGAAACATATAAACTTGTATTATAATTGTAATTTGTATAATTATTTCAAAAATATTTTCAAAGTACTGGAGATTTTTTATGTTATCTTAACAGAACTTCACAGCTTAGTACATGTAACAGATGCTTATTGACATTTTTTAAAAAAATTATTATTTTTTTCATAAGTTTAGTTAAGATGCACTTTTCTAAGTGTATACATTTTTCATGTTAGTTCATATTAGTTTCAATCTTATTTTGGGTCAGAGTGAAAATTCTATAAAAGTGCTCTTGTCATTCTGCCGTTATTCCAGTTCTGAGTACTGATTATTTAAATTAAACCTAATTTAAATACCAAATTTTGTCAGCTTGAGGTCTTTTTTAGAGATGTTACAAGATGTGAAGTTTTCATTTATCAGTTTACTTTTCCTAAAGATAATAGATAATTTGTTTATATTTCCACTGTACCCAAAAAGCTGCTTCAGATTTTACCTGCTGCAGAAAAAGTTTGCATCGTCGGCAAAAAATAAACAAAAATAAGTGTTAAGCATTTTTACAGAATAGAAGCAATAATGGACCAATCAGCAGATCCTGTGGCAGAATCATTATTATTCACAGGCTCTATGTTTTGTTGTAGCCTAATTCCAGAGAAAGTAAAAGAAGATATTCTTAAAGGCAGAATGATTTTCACTAGCTACCTGAGCAACTCACCCAACTGAAAGCTGTAACAAACATTACAACAAAAAGGTATAATATTCTACTTTGTTAATTCTGTATTATTATATAAAAAAATCATTTTCTGGCTTAAATAAAAAGCAGTCAACTCAGTTAATCCCTTTTTTAATAAAAGGGACGAGGGGGTCTACAAGTGTGTCAAAACATGGTAACATGGTATTTTTTTTTATCAGAGGTTATTATGCCTTGAGAATTTTATGCCAAGACAAAAATTTCCTTTTAAATGATCATCCCATTAGAATAATCATTTTATTAATAGCACTGTGGGAACATTACACAGTGGCAGAATAACAGAATAGTTTATTTTTGTTGAGGTCTTTTATAAAATCCACATACAGCAGCACTTCAAGAACAGATTAATTGCCATGGGGCTAGACAAGGAGAAAAACTAGAGGGAGGACAAACAGCATACAAAGAGACATTGGGAGCACATGGTGTATAATTAAGAAAGCTGTTCTTGAAGTCTATTAGGCTTATTTGTCATGCTGTAGGTCCTTTCCTTACAGAGTGAGTCACCGAAAGGCAATTTTAAATGCAACAGCTGCAATTTTTATTTCTAGCTTATAGTTACAGGACTCTATTTTATTAAAGATGAAATTATACTTTGAAGTCAGGCTTAATTCTCCGGCTGAGTCTGTCCCCTAAAATCTATCAGAATGGGCTCTCAATAAGACTTTAGATTTAGGTTTGTTATTTATGTTGGTTAACAACAATAGATTTGATTTTCCTACCACTGAAGCCACAAGATAATCTTCAGCCACAAATGGGGCAAAAATGAATCTGTAACCAGGACAACTCAATCGATGTCTTACTCAATATCAAAAAACGGTTTTAAAGCAACACCACCAGGACTAAGGTGGATACCAAATTGCTTATGCATTATATTTACAGATGCACCAGAAAAATGCAAATAGTTTCCAATTTGAGATCGTTGTATGTAAAAAATATATATATATTGCTAATTGCATTGTTATTAATAAATCAAAATTAACATGTTGAAATACAGTCCCTAAATAAAAGCAATTAGATAATGTACTATAATTTTTACATATTTAAATCATTGTACAGAGAGGCCATGATTTATGCAAAAGTATACAGTGAGAATCTTATAGCAGCCCATGCCTACTGTTATTATTTAATCATTAGTATGTACCTCAATGTCCCAACAGGAAATGTCTAAACAGCAAATATCCATATCCAAATTTCAAACATGAATTCTTCTGTCCAAAAAACTCCATCTGATCTCAATTAAATGTTAGATATTTTTGTATGACAGTAAATGTTTCCACGTTGAGAAGCAATTGAAGTGATAAACTGTCAACAAATTACACACGAAATACATTGAATACAATTCACCGTTAACTGACATATTGTATATTTACACAGATTTACAGATTGTGCAGAGGTGCATTTCCCAATAACTGAAACCGTTTTTTTAACTGAAACCAAAAACCGTGGCATCGTTCAAAAGATGGAATACTTTCAAAGCCGTGTGCACGCACATGTGTGTGTCAGATAGAGACAGACAGCATGAGAGCACGACCAGCATTTATTTTTAGCCTTCAAGTACCCAGTGAGTCATGTGATTCCCCTTCCCTCCTGTTTCTCCAATCTCCATCTCGTTCCATCCCCAACGTTCATATCGTCATGTCTACAATCTCTCATTTTACCTCTCAACAAAGCAAGGTGAATCAGACCAACAGTGACTTAGTACAAATTTAAAAAATGAAAATGAGGAGAAAAAACAAACAAAATCTGTTGCTACCAAATTCTGATTGAGGGTTGGTTTGAAAAGAAATATGACCGTGAAAAGGAGGAACATTTAAGGCAAATTCAAAAATAATTTAGTTTTAATAAAATCCAGGGATTTCTCAAATGCTGTGTCCAAACAAACAAGGCTATGCCTCATTTCTGTTGTTGTGCAATGCAATAACTATAAATTGAAATGAGCAAGCTTTGTCATTTATATATTCAAGACACTTAAAAACAGATGAGGGTTTACAGGCATGCACAAGCGACAGCACGGCAGCACACACCCACACATGCACAGCGCACCACCAGCAAATATAAAGTGACAAGAGATGGCAAGCAGAGAAGCAGTGACAGGACACTGACACAAGCATGAAGGGAGAGTACAAATCAACTGCTGTGGGAGAGCGTCTCAATGCACGAACACAAAAACTCAAGTACTGACTTGCCATCCTTTCTCTTATTATCTCCCTTTTTTCGCTGCTTCCTATCATTTTCTTCCCCTCTTGCCATATTCTCTTGCCCCCTCTTGTTCTCTGACTCATCTACTGCTCCTAATGAAATGCTGCACAATCGGGATTGTAGACTGCAAGAGAGTGACCGGCCCCAGCAGGACCACCGCACGTACGTGCCCACACAACAGGAAATGCACACAGAGCTTTGATCTGCCCACATTCCAGCCATCAGTCCTATCTTAAACCTCTGTCAATTCCAGATACTGACACACACGCCTGCAACTGCATATGGGTTGGTGATGGGGGGGTTGGGGCAATGGCTTATGATCCTGCCAAAGAGACTGGAATCAGAGTTGCAGTTCTGAAGCTTATCATGTAAAGCGGCTAAGACTGTATTTGACACGCCAGCATGTCCTGTATGTAAACCTTGAAATATACACACACACAAGCAGACAGTGTGTGTTTTTAGAGGCAGACCCACATGCACAAGGAGTGAGATTATTCTTCACAGTATTTTTGGAAAATCTGTCTATGCAAGTGGTGAGACACCGATCCGTCTGCCGAGGTGTCCGTTACCGACTGAGCAAGCGAGGGTCAACATGGGTAGAACAGAGAAATAGCGAGAGGAGTCTTCACACAAAAAACAGGACAGCAGAGCAGTAGGAGAGAAGACATAATGGAAGAGAGGAAAAATGCAACATGAAGAATACAAAAGGGACAAAGATGTTTTCTGCTGGTATGGACAGAAAACTATATCATAGCATAGTTTTATGTATTGAAGAGTTTTAACAATTATAAACTGCATCAAATTTTTTTTAAAAAAAAGCATAGTTTTTTAAGATAGTGTGTGTTTACTAGGGCATGGCGATGGTGACCGATATACGCAGTCATTACAGGTTCCAGTCTCAGCCTGTTGACCTTTGAACCACATGTCTGCCCTTTCTCACAAAATCAGCGTTCCTGTCTCACCACTATCAAATAAAAGCCACTAGAAAAGGAAACAACCTTAAAAATAAAAATAAAGAAGATAATGTGTTTATAGAATATTAACAGAGCACAACCAGAACATAATGCCAAAAAAGTTCAAACTATTGGTTTCAATCTCTTCTCCAATTTGCAAAAATCCTGAAATCCTTACGTCCGTCCTACCAAAGTTTAAAGCCTAACTTTATTATTATTATTGATATTTTCTGTTTTTTGATAAGTAATTGAAGCTGTTTTATTACTCAGCACTATACTGTGTTTCATTTGTCAAATCAGCAAAAGGGACAGTATAAGTGGTCTGAACCTTTTTTGTATAAACAACATGGAAACATAAATTCAGACTTCTTGCTGGTGGTCTAACGCTATGAGGGATATTTACTTCTGAGAGTTGTTTCTGGCCATCTCCATCCCTCTGGGATTACAGTGTACCCATCTTCATATCCTTCCAGCAGGATAATACACAATACAACTCAGCTCAAATCATCTCTAATGACAACAGCGAGTTCTCCGTACCCCACTGGTCTCTACAGTCCCCAGCTCTGAATCTACTGGAGCACCTTTGGGATGGACTGGAACAGGAGATTTTCATGAAGAATGTGCAGCTGACAACGTGCTATAATTTAAAAACAATTAAAGCAGCCGAGAAGTGTTTCAGACACATCTATGCAATGAAGAGGCAGTACTGAAGGCAACAATGGTATACCATTCCATGGTATGAATGGTATGCCAATCAAAGTGAGAATTCAGTTAACGTAAATATTTAAATTATTCCAGTTATTTATTTTTTATTAAATAGTTAAAAGGCCTTTAAAGTCCCTATGTTTTTGACTGAACAAGTACAAGCACGTTTCCATAGTTAGCAATAAAATGCAAAGCAAGAGTTGTAAAAATTCACCTTACACATACAGCCATTCAAAAAGATAACTTTAAAATCATTCTATTGCACTGACAAAACCACAAGTCATCACAAAAATAATAATAGAATGACAAAAATACAAATATTAGAAGAAAAAGTGAAATACCAAAATTAGAGAATCAGCAAAATTTCACCACAAAACCAATATTTTACTTTTCGTCATTTTTTTTCAGCAGAACTATACTTCTGAATGTACAGCAATTTTTTTGACACTTTTACATTGTAAATCAACCAAGTTTATAATGAAATTTATTGTCTCGGTGTGTTCAATTCACATATTCCTAAGATTGCTCTCTATTGGTAGCAACATGCAATAATTTATAGATTTAAAAAATGAGAAAGAACACAGCTGCAAAACAAACCAAAATCCTGTTGAAGCCTCAAGTGGTTGTGGTTTTCCTAAAGAGTACACTCCATGTGTGAACATTAATGGCAACGAGCAAGAATGAAACAACTCCTTAGAGTTTGTTTCTCTTGTTTTTGGCATCACCTAGAGCAAGTTTTCTCAATTCTGGTCTCCAGAGACCATTTTCTTGCATGTTTTATGTGATTTTCTTCTGCCACACACCTGACTTGAGTAGATGAATGATGTACAAGCTTCTGCAGAACTTGATGGCATGCAGAGGAGGTCATGCAATCATTTGAATCAAGTGGTCTGAAACAGAGAAACATCCAAAATATGCAGGGCCCCAGTCCCTGAGGATTGGAATTAAGGAACACCGCCCTGAAGCTGTCCAGCAAAAAGGTGTTAACGGCTCTACACATAACTATCTAATACATCAACAGAATGCAGAGAAGAGATAGGTTGTAAACAAAACTTCCAGCGCATGCGGTGCCACTGGCATGTCAAGGCAGCTTGGGGAATGCATGACTTAGATGCCAGTAAGCCATCAAGAGACAAATTAGTCATTCATTTATCAGCATGCCAATGTATTTTACAGATATAGCTTGTAATTATACAAGCTCCTCCTGCTAACAATTAAGAAAAAATTTGAAAGACAGTCAAAGACCCTGGTCCACATTTATTTGTAATGGCCCATCAAACACCAGAATGTTGCGCTGTATTTTCCTAAGAAAATAAAATCCTTTTTATGTGGATAGAACTGATGATAGCTTTATAGGGAGGAGTATTACACAACATTGATTTTTTATTTTTTTTGCACTTTATGCTAAGTAATACTGTTATTTCCTCCTCAAACACATACCTGGAGAGCTGCTTTGACTCATTAATACATGTTTGAGAAAGCCTTGAATCTCCCATGGCAGCTATTCGATGCGTATTTACCCAAGCCTCCTCCTTGGAGCTTCAGTCTCCAACTGAGCCTCCGCCTTCACAGCATCCCTCCCCTGCTTCTCTCCCATACTGCTCCACCAGACTAGTGGCAGAAGCAAGCAATTAGCAAACACCTGGAGGAACTGTGCATCTGTTAAGCTTATCATTCAAACTACAACGCTCCTAAGAACAGTTGTAAAATGAGTCAATGGATGGACTGGAGAAGCTGTGTTGGGATGACGTGCTGAAGTGGGAGTGTCAGAAACGGAGGTAATAAAAGTGATGTGGGGGACTTTAGATCAAGAAACCTCCAGCCCTTGCGTTAAAAGATAATTCTATTATCTTTCTTATGAATATTTTGTTTTGCTTTGTCATTAAAAAGCATTGTGTTTCATTGCCCTTGTTAAGCTGAATATTCAAATAAACGTTGGTAACTATTCTGGCTGACAGTGAAATGAGTCTAGAAAGGGATTGGTTTTTAATAGGCGCTTAGGGCAGCTTTGGGTCCTAAGTTTCTGTGTTGAAGAACGTAAGCTACATAGAACATGGCAGCCATAGTGTGACGCACGTCGAATTTATGAATGTCGTTTTGTTTTTTCAATTAAGCCGAAGTAGTGAAAAGTTACCAACATACATTGTATGTTTGTTACACGAAGTTGTAAAGTTTCATAAGACAAATGTATGTTGCTGTTGAGACAGTTAAGCTAAGGTACTGTGTCGAAGAACGTAAGCTTAGTAGAACATAGTGTGACGCACGTCGGATTTATGAATCTCGTTTTGTATTTTCAGAAAAAGGAAAGTAAAGAAAATCTACAACCACCGCCTGACTCGATGTCACTATTGTTCGAGTGTGCAACAGAGACAGGTCAATTTCAAGACATCAGAAAGGGATATGATGCGAAGTAAAAAAAAATTAAAATTAATAACTGAAGGTAACAGTTACTCTTACTATTACACTACAATGAAGTAACTATTTGCTTGGAAAATACATTAAAACACCTTTAAAAGCAATGTTAATAACGAAGTAACCAATATTTTGTATGAAATGCCAAAATTAACATCACCCCAGAAATATGGTAAATATTGTACTGTGGCAATGGCTAAAAAAATATTATGAGAATTGGTGAAAACAAAGACGTAAAAACAGAACTTATTTAATTTCTGTCGATACATAATGTAATGGGCTTTGATTTAGAGCTGAGCATTTGTACCTAGATAAAAGGCAGTCTCGTCTAAGCGCTTATGTGTTACAGTGTCTGTTTTCATGATTCAAAATCTCTATATTTTATTTAATGATTCAGATTTGAAGTTTTTTGTACCGTGATTTAAAAGTAACAGGATCTTGAGCTCGTTTTGTTGCGAAAATGCTTTCATTTATAATCTGAAGATAACGTAAACTTAGGTTTTTTTGTTAAGTATAATGCTTCAGCACCTCATCTTAATAACTTCAGCATGAGTTTTAATAACAATTTAATATTTCCCATTATCATGACATAAAATGTCAGGCTGACTGTCATAATACTATGTAATAAAACCATGAGGCACAATTGCCTTGAGCTTTGATGAAGAGATAAACTATTATCCCTAGGGAGTAATTTCTTTTGCAGCAACAGAATTACTGCAAATTATCACTGAGGCTGACACTATCATGGACAAAAGAACATTTGTATCTTTTTTATTACATTTTATTTCCACCTGTTCTTAGGATGTCATTGTCTCAACATTGAGAAAATTAAATCTTAAGCTTGTTTTTCTTGTCACACGTTTCATTATCTCGTCAGGCCAATAAGATTCTCAGTCACTGATTGTTCTAATTGAGACTTCAATCTCATTATGTTAGAAAACAATAACTCAAACTTTGTTTATAATCTCAGACGTATCTAAGCATAAATTCATGAGCTAATGGGGGACATATTTGTATTCCTGCTTCAGATTACTCCAGACATTGAAACTGGGTGTAAAACTCATCTTTGGACTGGAATTGATATCTAATCGAAAAGAAAAATGAATTTTTCTAGACTGTGGGTGAAAATAGAACACGGATAAAGATATAAACCACAAATGATTCAAAAATATGTGGAAATCCTGGGGTTAAGAGTAAAGCAGAAATCTCTGGTTATTAACCCATTATTATAATCATCATTCCAAGTCCATGGCTTTCAGCTTCATCTTTCTTTTCTGACCTCTCGGCTCTCAGTCGCTCTCATTGACAACAGCCAAGTTCACGCAAAATCCTCATTTAAATGGGGGCATCTGCACCACTTTTGCATGTGCCATTTTTGTTAACTGCGTGCAACACACTCACATACTGCGCATGCAATTTGTTGCTTCCTCATGCAATTTGGTGCTCTTCACTCGGACTCATTCAAGATCTGGTCAAACATTTTGACCCACACTTTGGCTACAAAGTGGTCAGCTTCTTCCTCATTCAACCTGAGGAAAAAGCTAGCAAGAAAAGAGCCTTAGTTGTGTGAGTGCTCTGGTACCAGTCCCTGTTCTGCACAAAAAACCAAGTGTTGGCATAAGTGGACTCTGACAGTAGAAAAGAAACCTTAGAGGCACAACACTCCACTGGTTAGTATTCGCAAATAGGCTGGGTCATGGCTGTGCTTGTGCGTGCACATGTTTGAGAGTGTGTCTTTATGAGCTTGAGTAAGAATATGGGTGTGTGCGTGTGTGTGTGTGTGTGTCCCAAGCTTGAGGCAACCAGGCCAGCGGCTACAATTACAATGACGGATGTGAAAGAACTGGGTCGGCTTCGCAAGAGATCTGCCCCTGGGAGGACAAGACCAGCTAGAGCCCTGAATCAATACAGAACACATACACACATCCGAGGTTGTGTGTGACTAAATTTTGCATAGAAACTAAAGGGCAAATAAGAATAACACAAATAGGAAAGAAACCAATGCACCAAAAGTGCAAATGAGCAAATAAAGGATGACATATTCGTTGTTTCCTTCTGCAAACCATGAAAAAAAAACTACCAACATTTAAACTCAAGGTAGATGTTTTCCTCACTCCCTACATGTCTGATTGTCTGTCTGTCTCTCATTGACATTAACAATACCCGTGTACACACTCATGTGGTCCCACTCTAACCTCAAGCCCACTCTGAGAGGCAGCATCATTCAGAGTCTATTAACACTTCACAGAGTGACAAGCAGAGAGTGTTTCTGGTATTCATGCAAAGTGCATCCTTATTTATTTTTCTTACATAAATGTTTGTTTTTCTTACCTCTGGCAGAAAGCTTCTTGGTGTTGATTATTTTAGCAGCATACTCCTGGCCAGATGAGATCTTCACACACCTTCTGACCACAGAGAATGCTCCCCTTTAATTAAACACAAACAAAATAAAATACGTCAGCGATGTGTCTTTGATGGAAAAAAAAAGCTGCCCACTTGAAAAGCGGTCATGCCAACCTGACTCTCTGGGCTGAATGAAGTTTCTGTTACTGGTTTTTCCATAAGCGTTTGATGGTTGAATCAAACAGTTACAGGTCAAAAAGAATGTCAAAGGAGTTCAAAGAAGAATTTGTTGCAACCAACCCAAGCAGAGAGCCAATTGTGAGTTAGGCGACCAAAGAGAAACTATGCCAGTTAGCTTTGCTTTGAACCTTTGAACAGAGAGAAAATGTTACAATAGGGGACTAAAAGTCACATTTTGACCAGCAGAAACAATGAAAACTTGCACAAAAAAATACCTTGAAAAATATAAAAATATACAGCTAGAGAAAACAGGTGGTGAATGAAATTGGTGTGGTATGGATGCATTTAGGCCTGAAGGCCTTACAGGTCACCAGTAGGTCTGAAACTAAAATGAATAGATTTTTTTCCAGTCAGTGAACACATCACACCCAAGCAGAAATACTGCACAAATAGCAACACCTTTCAGTGCGGAAGTTTTCACTGAGGTTGGAAACTTGAAAATCATATTTTTACAGCATAGCGAGGTGTTTCATGATTGTATCAGAAAAAGTACAGAAGTATTAAGTAAGAAGTATTAGTTTCTGTGGAGACATGCCTGCTGTTCATTCAGGCTGCTATTTTGAAACTATTTTGGAGTTAGACTTTCTAGATAATAGGAGAGCTGAATGCATTACAAAAAAAAGTTGGTTTGTTTTATCCTTTTGAGCCTTCAAAGTTTGTCATAAAACATTTTGGATTTGGAAGTGTTGGCAGAGTTAAGTTAAGGATCATTTCTTTAAGGGAACATAAAAGGGACTAATGCTAACAGCACAAATTACTCATTTAAAAGTGTACAAAAGAAAGCTTATATTGACAGATCCTTTGTCATTTCTCTCAGTTTAAAAAAAAGTAGAGAAAACCTTTTTTACACTGCCTAAATAAATCATTTATGACTGCTTATGGCAGAAAAGCCGGTAAAGCAGTTACGTAAAATAGAATTGGCTAAAAGTGTTATCAGCATGGCAAAGTCTTGCGCAACTGGAGGTTGGAAACGCTCATCAGTACGTTTTACTGACTTAAATATCGCACCAGACAAGAGAAACGATTATATGATGAAGCAGCTCGTCATCGATTTTCAAAGTTAGAAGGAAACAACCTTTAAAAAGGTAAGGCACAGCAGATACAGACAGGCTGAGGTAATAAACCTGTCTGAGGTTTGCTACCTGAGGTTTGTTTACTTCATTATTCTTCCATTACACTGTTGAAATCAGTAAACACAAGGGTTGTCATACTGTTGCTTAACTTGTCTGCAATGATAATAAAGAAACTGCAATATCTACTAACAGATATTAATCTACATAAAGTTGGATCTTCAGCTGATAGGCATTTTGGGGTTTGTGAGCACAGTAACAGGTGAAGATGATATGTTTGTTTATCAAGTGCAGAGGTGAGTGCTGCATGTCATCCCACAAATTTACTTATCCTACAAACCTTCTGTACACTTTTTAAAATAAATCTCTGTTTAAATCTCTGTTTCAGTCCTTTTTTGTTTTGGTGTCAAGGTCATTAATGAAGATCAAAAAACTAGGTCAGATATATTTGAGGACTAGAAAGAGCACAGAGCTGCATCCGATGCAGCCTTGGAAAGGTTCACCCATCTTAAGAGTGCTAGGCTCTGCAGTCATGGAGACACCTTTAGCATCCAATATTCCTCATGACCTGAAGTCAAACCTGACCTCTGATTTATCCATTTTCTGGTATCTGATAACTGTGTTTATTACAGCCATTATTTTTATTTGGTGAAGGGTGTGTAACATACTAAATCAATAATTGTTTCACTTGTTGATAAATGGTGATTTTAAACCTTTGATTTATCTAACATAAATGAAAATTTTGCCACAAAAACAACTTATTTTTTAGTACACTTTGAAGAATAAAAATCACAGCATAATCAGTTGCATGAGATTTCTAGTGAACAGATTTTTATAGGTGGATTAATAAAGAGTCTGTGCTCATACAGCACTTCATCAAGTTCAGAGGAGCCCAAAGTGCTTCACCCTACATTCATGGTGGCAGGTTTGTCAGATCCTCTGATCAGCATCAGCAGACAAGACAGCTTTTGAGCATTACTCAAGAGGCAGACAGAGAGGGACTTGAACCAGCAACCCACTGATTGTGAAGCTGAACACCATATGAAGCACAAACTCTATAAATATATTGGCAACTGCGTGATGTTAGTATGTTTTCAGCAGTACATTATTTCATTTAGACAACAATGTCTCTTTAGATTGTAAATGTTGCTGAATCTTTTTACAAGGGGGAAAATTGCTGCAACATTGAAGAAATTAGGATGATGAGCTGCACAGTTTTGAGAGATCAGTTTCTCAAACAGGGAAAGAGAGATTGCATTATTTTGTGTACCTCTATTTTGGCTGAGAGTCAACTAGCTGCAGGCAAGTAGGACTCAAGGCTGCAGGTCAGGAAACACATGGCAACAATACATAGAGGCCCACACCTTTCAGGGAGTAAACAAGACTTTTAAAAGCGCGTACAACACATACCTGCAGTGCACAAATGAAGCAGGCAAAATTTTGTGACTACTAGCCTAATAATGTGTTGGGTCCCATTTTGCTCCTAAAATGGCCTGGTAGAATCCTGAAGTGGTGTTGTGGTATATAGCACCAAGATGTTCTTTAAGTCAGGGGATATGGGAAGTGTGGCCTTCCAGAATCCAGACTTGTTTGTCCCAGACATACCATTTGATTGAGAGCTGGAGAATTTGAAGGCCACATGAAAACCTAAAAGTTGCTGCACTCCTTAGACCAATCCTGAACCATTGTTGCTTCTTGGCTAAAGCATTGTGCTGGTGTTAAAGGTGACATTCATGATGGTCCTGGTTCCCTGAAAGGACGACTTGCTTTTCCAATACTCCTTTGGTAGGTCAAGTCAAAGTTAAATCCAAGGATTTCCAGCCAAACCATCGACTTCCCCTCTACTGGCCTGTTCTCTTCTCCGTGCCCCTGCTAACATTTGATAGGTACTGACCTCTGGAGCCCTAGGACACCTTACAAGAAATGCAGACGACATCTCAACCAAGTCATCTAGCTTTCACAATCTGGTGCTTGCCAAACTCATTCATATTTTTGCGTAGGCCTGTTTTCCTTCTTCCAGCATCGTTGAGAACAAACTGTTCGCTTGCTACTTAGAATATTATGCTAACTATCGGGTGTAATTAGGGGGTAATCACTGCTATGCACTTCACCTGTTAAAAGTCATAATGTTTTGCCTGATCAGTGTATGGTGGTATGTGAGGATGGTGGCCTGCAGCTCTGTCAGAGGAAAGGTGAGAGTTCCCCTGCTGGGCTCTGATAATTGACCACGGATCTATGCTTGGCTCAGGAGTGTGTCATCCTCAACTACATGAGAGCTGTCGCATTCAGTGTGTGTATTTCTGTCACGCAGGAGGGGTGATGGAGGTAGAGAAGGAGGAGTGGGTTACCATATCTCCTTGCACACCCACACACACACGCATGCACACACACACGCCAATGCACTTGTCATCCTGGTTAAGCTTTTTAGCAAAGAAGTCCCGCAAATATCCACCTGCAGCATCAGCGGCTGTCCAAGAGGGAGGAAAATGACGCCACCCTGCCGAACGACATGAGCACAGAGCGCAAAGCAGAGCTTCGGATGCTGGGATTAAAGCAAATAGAAAGCAATTACACTGGCCTGCGTGGCGCGCGCGCACACACACACACACACACACACACACACACACACACACACACACACACACACACACACGAGAGACAGCATTTAGCCCCTGCATCATAGGTTAGGCTATTGGATGAATAGCACACGCACGCGCACGCTCAGCACACAGACTCTCTCCAGCATCGAAATCCGCGCGTCGCTAAAGCAGAGCGGCCTATTGCGTAACGAGCTGACATCTCGCTGAGGGAAGAGAATGACAGATGATAAAAACAAAGGAACATGCGCGCTTACTTCCCCAGCTCCTCGAACAGCTGATATTCGTCGGTGAATCGCGTGCAGATCGTTAAGGCCATCCTGAAGCAGGTGCCGCGGAGGAGTACAGAAGGGGGGGCGGGCGGAGGGGTTAGGGGAGGGGGTCGTAGGTGTACGGAGATGCGGATAAGGCGCTGCTCACAGGCTCCACAGAGTCGTCAACGCCGCTCGGTTTTGTACTGAACGCGCAAAGCAAAAACAGAGGGATTCACGCACGGCGACAGCAGCGCGTCGGCGGGATCTACTGGAATCTGCGGCGGAAACGCTGCCAGCGCGCGCGCGCTTCAGAGGTTCTGTCCCCCCGGTGTTTGGTTGTTTTCTTCACATCCAGCGGCTGGTCACAGCTCGTGGACGCAGCATCTTGTGTGCGTTTCGGTGTCTTCCGAGCGTGTTCGTCCTGCTGCCGAGTGTTTGTCTTTATGCGCGCATCAGACGCCGCACTACCGCACCTACCCCCAACTGTGCGCTCGGCCCCGCCCCTTTGCCTGCATCCTCTCTCAGGCCAATGGCAACGAGCAGTCTGACAAAAATAAAACACGAGGAATATGGAGGGAGTCGTTTTATTTACAGCTAAATAAAATGACTCAAATCAGAAATAATCCAAGGCACTTATTGCTGCTTTTAAATGTCTAAGAATTCAGAAAACTTTTTGATTGATTATTGCAACTAATGAGAGAAATTATGGAATATAAATGTGCCGAGGAATAGTTAGGATTCATTTCTGAGTCCGTAGTATAAGTTTGTTCATTTTGGATGATTTGCTAAGCAAATTATCATTACATCACAATATAGCAATTGCTATATTTCTGGGATAATAAAAGGCTATACCACAATTCATAGTGTCTAATTTTTTAAGCTATTTATTTGTATTTTAGAGGTCAATGTTAAACCAGATTATGTAGTCGTTGCTATAAAGATAACTGTTTATCAGCTGGTTTTTATAAACTGAGTTTGTATTATCCCCAAATTGAACCTGTCCATATAACTTGAATTGAAATTAGTGTCAATGTAATTAAACAGAACTAAGTCATTTCTGTCCTTTCTAACTGAATGTAATTACATGCAAAATGGATTTGCTTCTTTTTTGACCCAAACCTGGCTGTGTGTTTATTATAATCCTTTAGAGGATGGTGGACCTCTGCCACTCTTTGGTCTTTTATAGTTTAAAACAGGTTTTCCTCCAGGATTGCTCTTTATTTAGCTCCATCCATCTCATCAACACTGATGAAGAAAAGCATTTTCACAGATTCTCTTTGAGATGGATTTCATCAGTTTAGTTCATCTTGTTTAATCTTACACAATGAGGCAAAAAATAAAATAAAATAAAATGTGTTTATACAGTGCGTAACTATCCAGTTTCACCTATGTTATATTGATTGATTTAATAAGCCAATAGCACTAAGGTTAGTACAGTGTTTTGCATGGTGAAGTATCCCTGCTTTCAACACACCTAACGTAAATTGTTGATTTATATGTAATTGTTGCATGAGTCTGCCTATAACATTTCATCATTTTAATCAGCTGTGTTCCTTTTTTTTTATCAGACAATAACTTTGCCGCTCTGAAAAACCTTGGGAAAATCTATTTTGATTAATAGCACCATTACTAATATTTATAGTATAGCAGCAAAACCTGGTGAAATGTCCACTTTAATCTAAAAGTTGAATTCAGTAGTTATATGATCTGTTCATCTTCTTGGGTGGCCAACCTCACACACAATTTGATAAAGATGCTGCCTGACACTAGTTTTATTTGCACAAGCAAGATATTCAACCCCTGTTGTGATCACAACTACTGGTCTGTTTGTGTTTGCATAATGTAGTAGGAGAACTTTAAAAATGCAACCAAACTGCATAACTAAATAGTGAAGCTCTCAGTGTGGTTTTTGTGCCATTGAACAAAAAGAAATAAGACACAAAAATAAAATCTGAAACCTTGAAGTCACAAAAAACATTTAGGCAGCTGCAGGCTTAGAGAACATCTATATTAGTACTATTACTGTGAGAGGTTTTGCACATTTCATAGTCCTGTTTTAGGAACATCTCTCTGAAGGGAACCCATAAAACAGGAGTAATATTTTTTATAATTACCCCAAATGCTTCTGTTATAAGCAGGTTGTTTTTGATCAGACAAAAATGAGCACAACACCATACAGATGTCACAGGTCAGTTTGCAGAGCTTTGAAGAAATACATCACACTATTACTTTATATCAGCTAACTAGGAAAGGACTGAACTGAAGTAAAACAAAAACATGGCTGACTAAATGAAAGAGGAACTAAGAAACACAGAAACAAATGAAACCCATCCAAACAGCCCAAGATCATAATATTTTGAGTAGATTTGTCATTTATGGTGTTCTACATATGCTTTATTCTTATTTTTTTATATTCCTAGTATGATTATTACAGGGTTTTTTTCCTGTATACCAGCTATTTTCCCACAATAGCTCCAGTAAGAACATGTCGTCTTTCTGACCAGTATAACAGGTCGACATTCCCATGAGGGTTTTTCTTGTATTTATAGTTGAATAGATGAACAATGTGCCTCAGGGATCTGGGAGTTGTACCCAAGGACGAACTTTACTTGTGGAGGTCCACAGTTCTCTTCCTTATATCATGCCTGGTGGATTTCTCTTGATTTTTCTTTGCTGTCAGACACGGACGTGGTCTGTTTGATGTGTGCCTTTAACACATTCAACGTTGGGCCTTCATTTAACTCAAATTAGATGAACTTATAAGAAAAGCCATGTACATTTCTGAATTTCAGAGAAAATTATATATTTAGGCAATTTCATCCATTTAGCAAATTAGTTTGGTAAACTTAACTGTCCTAAAACGGGAAAAGTTTAGTCTAGACTAATTACCAATGTGGAGAATAAAGCAGTTATGCATCTTTTTGTACAATTTTTGTAAATATCTGGTTTCAATTGTTCACCATGGATGAATATGTGGGAAACCACATACTTACTGTGATGTACAGTTCATGAACTTTGATTTTTATCTACTCCAAATATGGGAATATTGGTGGAGTAAGCAGTTGGGGATTTTAAATGAAAATCTGTTGGCTTGCTTTAGAAAACTAAAACAAAGGGTCAGAAGTTGGTCTATTGACAGGGTAATGACCAAGAAGTTCTAGCCAACTCAAAAGAAACAAATAGTTTGTCAGCCACGACAACTGAAAACATATGTTTATGCCCGTTCTTGGTGGTGAGTTGAAGTGAAAAGAGCATCAGGACTCTGGAGAATCGAGACTCTCGGTTCTCAGTTTCTGTCCTCCAACTTTGAAATACAAAACGAGAAAACTAAGGGATGGCAAAAAGGGGTTTGTATAGTAACTATTAACAGATGACCCACCAATATGTAGCACACACAATTCTGCATAAAATAAATACATGTAGAAGCAGAATTCTTTTTCAAACTTTTCATAATTTATTTTAAGAGTATTTACTCATCCTCACAAGGAATAGCTATGATGTCTTGGATATTTTCAACATAATACGAGGAGAAATAACTTCTATTCTTACTAAAAGTTGGAATTTGTTTTCGACAAGATTCAGACAATCCACAACTCAGACAGAATCCACTGACTCATGCATACTGCAGGTGGCACACTTGTCTGATATTTGCCACACAGCTTTGCACTGAAGGATATTCGAAAGAAAAACATGAGAAGTATGTCCATTTAAGATTTTTATTTAAAATTAGAAATAACATTAACACTTTATAAATACATAGATAAATAAATAGAAATAAAAATAGTGCAATTTTACAAACTGTTTCTGTATACTTATATTATGGAGCATACAAAGAGGGGGTGGTAAGTTAATAAACAGTGCATTTGAGGAACATCTATCCATTTTCTATACACCTTTGTCCCTTAGTGGGGTTGGGAAGGTTGTTGATGCTTATCTCCAGCTAACATTCTGGGTGGGAGGCAGGGAACAATGCCTCTGTATTGCCTCTGTCGCAGGGCAACACAGAGGCAGAGAGGACACTCAACCATGCATACACACACTGACACCCAGGGAGAATTTGGAGAGACTAATCAACCTTACAGTCATGTTTCTGGGCTGTGGGAGGAAGCCAGAGAACCCAGAGGGAACTCACACATGCACAGTGAGAATATGCAAACAAATCCCAGGCTGGGAATCAAACCCAGAATCTTCTTGCTGGAAGGCAACAGCTCTACCAACTGTGCCACTGTGCAGCATTGACGCAAACAATTTGAGAGCAAAGATGCTGAACTTTGATTCAGCATCAGGCGAATCAAAGTTTAGTGACGCATCTTCAGACCAAGTGAAGTCTTTTGATTCTTTGAAGTCATTGCCTTTACTCATTTCTCCTCATCGTTTCTTGCTGCAGAGAAGAAGAATCAAGAAAAAAATATATAAATATTTTGTGGTTTGAACTCTAGGCTTTAAAATTGTACATCCTTATATTATATTTCAAAAAGGTTCAAGCTCAATCTTACTTTGCCATGATCCTCTTAATTACTTTCTTCACCCATGGAGCCTGAGGGTCCAGGCAAACTTCTTGGCCATCCTTTTTTAGAGTGGCACTGCAACACAAAGTGAAAACAATGAGTTTTCACATACTAATGCAATTACAATGATAAAAATTATCATCGTCATAAACATCATCAGAATGAGGCAGGAAATTGGTTCTTACATGATCTCGGTCTCCTCGCAGTGAGAGTTGGCAGGAATCAGCTCCACTTTCTCTATGTGGCGCCCTATAGGTCTGCTCTCAGTCTGGATGCAGCGGCAGTGCAGCTCCACTCCTAAGCTTCTCAGACTCATTCCTGTGCGGAGATTACAAATGCATATTTTTCACAAAGTTCAGATAAATCCCAGTCTGCACAAGCAAAACTGCCAAAGGGGTTATTGCTAAATAAACTAAAACAAACTGAGGCTTACCTTTGCTGGTGGCGAGGAAGGACAAGAAGATTAAGACAGAGATGGTAATAATGCTGATTTTCCTCATTTTGGCTTCAAAAAGTCTGTAGCTAATTAAAAGATAAGAACTTTCTAATAAATATTTTTTGACAGCAAAAAGATTTCTTCTATTCCGCAACAGACTTCTTTCTCTCAGTTGCTCTTTTCCTCTGCTCTTGCAGGTTTTGCTGCTTTCTCCAGCTGCTGTTTGAATCTGGCGGAGAGAATCCCAGCTTTTATTGACCTGTGCAAGTGACTCACTTCCCCATTTCAGCATGTGTTGTGCAAGACAGGAATCACGGAGTGGGAATTTACGCTGCTTCGCTTCACTGTCTTTCATTCAGACCTGTCATAAGGAAAAGCACAGATTGTAATAACTGAGTAATGCGTGATTGCTTTCTTTCATATGTTCATTGTTTTAAACTTTAAGCATGTTTTACCTGTGCACTGACAGACTGTGTGTATTAGAGTACAATTCATAGGTGTTTGGTAGATGGTAGGTAAGAAAAAGAATTATGCATAGTATGTGGATTAATGGGGGTGAATGATAACAATCTGAATATCTGCTGGCCTGCTGTGGTATCTATTACTCCCACTACAATATCACATAAATCTTCAGACTGTATAAACGCGTCTTCTACTGAGCACCTGCAGTAGCTGTATATTAAACAGAACATGGAGAAGGAAATTGTTTTGATCGTTATAAACCGTTGACATTTTTGTGTCCTTACAAGTATGATTTTGCAAGAAGATTAACAGACTTATCATCAATGAATTCATCAAACTTTGAATTCTTTGTGCTTGACACTTTTAAAACAACACCAGGCTTTGAGCCAGAAATTTTAATGTGAACAAAGTCTGAGACTAATCCGACATGCTCCGACACATCTGTCCCGGCGTCACTGCATCTACTTACTGAACAGTCTTGGGTAACTTGGGGTCAAGGGATCATGACTTCTGGTTCTGACACAATAATTTATCATTTATTACTGTGCTCTCAGTAATTTCTACAGGTATAATATGTTTATGTTTGTGACTTCAGTGCCTTTCCACTATATTCAATCCAAAGCTTTTTCTTATTTTGTTACATTGCAACCACAATCCTCAATCCACTTCATTGTGCCATAAACTCATACAAACTAAGGGAAAACTGAGACATGTGCTTTTTTAAAATACATATTGAAATTGTTGTCACATATCTATAAAGCTGACTTAATCTAATGTTCCTTAATAAAATTCAATGTGACCATTTGCTTTGAAAAACAGCAAGTTGTGGAGAAGTTCAAAATGTGGTTTATTCTTATAAATCAATATACAACACAGAACATTGTTTAATCAATCCAAAAATGAAAATGACATGGTCCCTAACTTGTCTAAATGTAACCAAATTAAGAATGAAAACTTTAACATCACTTTTTAAAAACCCTGTCCAATCTTTCTGAACTTCAGCTATCTTACAAATAATAACCTCAGTCTCAAAACAGATTTATGGGTATAATTACAATAAAGGGTTGTCTTCTGCTTCATATTGTGTAAGGAACTGCCACACTTTCAGATTTTATTAGCAAAAAAAAGAAAACTACAATCATCTCCTTCTTTGTTATATAAAATATAGATCGACTAAAATTTGTACTTGTAGTGTGATAAACTGTGAAAAAGGCAACTGAGAGTGAATATGTGTGTTTACATTTTAATTTCATGTAAATAGGAATTAAATATATCTGAAACAGAAAGGAAAATTATTTTTCATCCTACATTTCCTTCTTTGGTCAGCTTTGACTTTATTACACGGAAATGAAAGATAGATGTGGTTAAAAGTGAAACATGTGACGGACACTGGAAAGTTATTTGATTTTTACATTTTGTTTGTTGCAGTTGACACTCACATCATGTTCATCAGATGAGTTCAAAGCTGCATGTGACCAGCATGAGACAGAATGGAACACATGTACATTTTAACTACTTCCTTTAAAATCAGATCCATTTTGGGGGATTTTTCCAATATCATGTCTGTGTACCATTTTCCAGGTTGATAGCAAGTTTAGTTAACACAAAACATTATTTTAAATTACATAAAAAATATTTGTTATTGCATCATCATTGAGGATTTACACACACACACACACATGCACATGTGCACACACAGACATACACATACTAAATAGGGGAAATTGATTTAACAGCCACATGTGATCACACAGGAAGTAAGAAAAAATATATCCTCAAGCGTTGTTTGCAAAAATGGGATATTCCTAAATTACTCCTAAACAAAATCCATTACATTAATAGCTAAATATCTTATTGTACTGCTAAAGGAAGTGATAAAGATGTGTTGGAAGAAATACTTTTAAAAAAAATACACAGAAAGAATACTGTTTTTTTTTTTACTCTGCATCCAGTATCATAAAATTGACAAGTTTTTCATGTTTTCACAATTAGACCTTTGGGGAGTCAACTATGACGCTTCATTCCTCTTGAAACAAATATGTAAAAACGGCTTCATATTTGGATCCCTTTATTGCCAAGTCTCTTTGAATCATGAACTCTGATCTTAACTGAGGAAAGTTAGGGCTTTTTGTGGCCTCCTGGAGGAGATGATGATGCATTTGTGGAGTAATTCTGGTAGACCTTTCAGCTCTGGGAAGAGGACATGGTCGCCACTGCTGTACACTGCCTGTAATTGTGAATAATATTGTGGTTCATGGCAGTCACTGTGCTTTAGAAAGTTCATTGTGAGTTACTTACTTTTCATCTCATCTGTTCTTGAATGACAGCTAAGTGATTTCTTAATTTTTCTAGTATAGCAGAAATCAAATGTGGATGTGGTAAGTGGGATTCAACACAGCTTTCTAAAATCATGTTTAATCAAAGTTATTTTAACAAGGGGTAAATTATTTAATTGAAACACTGAATCTGTTTGGTAAAAATGTGTGCAGAAAGTATTTATGTCAAAACCAAACTTTGTAAAAAAAATTTAAAAAAGCCTAGAAACTTTTCATCATTAGAAAAGGAGGTGGAGGGGAAACATCAGTGTCTTCCAAAAATATATGTATTACAAACTAGCATACAATAAAACAGAGGCAACTTTCACAATATTTTGAAACTTGATACTGCAAACTGTTTTCCACAGCAGCCAATATTTCCAAAAGTGCATTTAGTTTATTTATCTAAATCAAGATGGCTCTCTGGGCAAATCTTTCCCAGGTCTCTTCTAGATAAAATCTTTTTTTTTTTTTTTTCTGACACAGGATCCCAGAGCACTGTGCTCTGCTGATTTGCTTTTCGTTTCAACTTAGTCAACGACCTTCTTTGTGTGCTTGTTTAGCAAGATTTGTAGATAGTCATAAGATTATTAAAGAGTATCGATGTTGTAATCTTCATTCTTCCTCTACTTGACATAGACTTGGCACACCCAATCTAAAATGTGCATTATTTATTTATTTATTTATTTATTTATTTATTTATTTATTTATTTATTTATTTATTTATTTAATTATTTATTTATGTTGTAAATCTGTATACATGCAGAAGAAATCTGATTGATGCCAGACACTTTTGTAATCTGACTAACATCTTAGAAAGACGACAAATGCTGCAAAGCCTTCGTTGACATGGGGGAAAAATAATATTAGTTATATAGCAAAAATATCAATGCCCCTTGAACTTTTACACATTTTGACAATGAGGTGTCTATCACAAATTACTTTGTATAATTGATCTTATCAAGGCTTTATTATATAGGCTAACTCATATGCATTGTTTTCATTTTCCTGTTAATAATATTGTGAAAAGTACAGCATGTCACAGTAAACTAAACTTCAACTCTTAGATAAGGACAGCTGAGAAGCAGTAAGGTTGAACAGGTCAGCACAGCATCCTGCTCCGCTCTGAAGACACACAGAGACACATCTTCTGCAGAACAGGCCAGAAACAGAAGATCTGACAGGTCTGGAAGGTTGAAACAGCAGATCAATGTTTTATAACCACAGCAGATCAATGATTTATAAACTAAAAACAGTATTTTATGGTCAATTAGTCCTTCAAATTGGATTAAGAAGCCTTTATATTCATTCACCTGAATAAAATTTGGTGCAACCAGTTCAACCAAGTCAAAAGTGCACTACTTAATCAGATTGAATCCCACTGTTCTGTATTGGCCTTGGTGTTTTCTTAGAGAATATTTATTTAAAAACAAAAAGCATAATGAAGACCATGGCACAGCAAGTAGGTCAGTAAGTTAAAAACAACGTTAGATCAAGAAAACAAGATGTACACCTTTAAACATGTCACATAGAAATGCTCAATCCAACTTCTCACTGAGGCAAAATATAAAATTATGTCACTCTTTTCAGCTTTTTTGTGCAAAAAAATTTACAAAAGTTACAAACCACATATTATTGTACTTCCATTCAACACTATTGCACTACTTTGTTTTGGTCTATAACTTTAAATACCAGTACAACACAAAGAACTTTGCAATATTTTGATAAAATGTAAAAAGGTTTGCAAGGCAATGCGTGAGTATAGTGGATATACCTCAGACACTTGTCTCTATCTTCTTAGGCAAACTGTTTTTTTACGCCTGTTACCATTGCCTTGTCACATAAATCTGCAAATGAGTGCAAAGCCTAATATAAAATATGCACAAACAAGAGCTGGGAAAATCAGGAATGAATCATCAGCTTATCATCACGTCTTTTTCTCTCTCTTTGTTTCTGTGTGTGCAATGCTGTAAGTATGTTTTGTTCTTCACGTGTCAGTTTATTGCAGTTTGTTTACAATGGCTTAAACTCAGCTGGAGCACGGGAGTGACTGGGTTAATATAAATCCTTTAAAACGAGGAAGTGATACTCAACTGAAAGAAGAAGACAAGAGCTTGTGGGAATTCCTGGAAATGGAGGAGCTAAGGAGATAAGAGTTTACGAACCCGGGTTCTGCAAATGGATAAATCTTGGATTCAGGTCAAATTTTTGTGAGTGGGAGACTGGGCGGCATGCATACAATTTGCTTGAATGTTAACTGTCATGTCTGGACATGCATGCCGTCTTACTGTGATATAGCCCTGTTAAGATAAGAAGAGTTAATATGTGCAGGAGCCAGAATTTAGACAGATGTCTCCACAACAATAGCTTGGGTTCACATGTAGTTTAACCAAAGTAACATTAACATGAACATAAGTATATCGGAAGTTTTCTGAGTCTAAACAATGTAGGATGTTGCAATACAGCTGCAGGGGAACAGTTGTTTCAGAGCTGATCTGTTCCAGATATTTAACCACCAAGTACTCAGACATGCAGCAGCAATGACTTGGTTTAAAATGGGAAACTATTTATTTGTGAAATTAAATCATACATTTTAAAGTGTTCCTGGTCTGCTAAGATTTGCTGTCAAAAGCTCCAAACCAAGCAAAAGACTGAGCACCACACAGCTTGAGCTCATTTCCAAAGAACCAGAGTGTTCCAGACAACTTTTGTTCGACCTGCAGAAAAAAGGAAAACATCCCCTCTTCTCTTAAAGGAGAAGAGGAGGCACTTATAAAAAGTGAACAAGCGTATGCAGAGCAGTCTTGCAACACAGTCTACTGCTGGAAAGGGAACAGGCAAGCTTTTCATTTTATAGTCCTTGCATCTATGGGAGCCACATTACGGATTAGATTTGGAACTTTTAAATTCACTCTCAAGGCAGATATGTCTCTGAGCACTATTGTTGTGGCCATCCTGGTTTTCCTGACCATACATGAAAGTGAGTGTATCTGTCAAATACATGTTTGTATCCATGTCACCGTTTTTCTAGTGTAAAGATATTGATGTGCTGACTTTAACTTCTATAACCTCAGATAGCGTTGTGGGAGATGAAGTGGTGAATCTGCGCTGTCGTTGCATTACCAAGGAAAGGAAGCCCATTGGCCGTCACATATTGGTATTGGAGGTGCATCCTGCGAGCTCTCACTGTGCAGAAATTCAAATCATGTGAGTCATTCAGAAAAAGTTGTTCTGCACATTTGCTGAAGAAATTGGCAGTATTTTTATATAGAAAGTAAAAGTCCTGTCAAGGTACTTTAATTTTTGATGTCTTGCTTCTTCCTCTGTTTGGTCCCACAGAGCAACTCTTAAGAAAGACAAGCGAAAGGTTTGCCTGGATCCAAATGCTCCATGGGTCATAAGAGTGATAAAAAACAGGCGTGCAAAGTAAGTGAGCTTTCTCTGAACAGAAACAATAGCCTTCTGAAGTGTTTCTACCACTGGCAAAAAGTCAGGTTTTTGATTTTAAAGAAGTAGACCATGTCAAATCAATTTAAATAAATCTTTCATCTTGAATGTGATATTTATTGCATAGTTTAATTGGAGAAAAATGTCATTAACTTGATTCGTTAAGTTAAATACATCATATTTAATTAAATGCATCATAATTTTAAATACATATAGATTCATCACAATTTATAGATGTCTGCACAATCATATAAATTGTAATATAT
>CAEGAF010113546.1:0-23081 GCA_903067075.1 Micropoecilia bifurca
ACACACACACACACACACACACACACACACACACACACACACACACACACACACACACACACACACACACACACGTACAAACCCCAGCAGACTCACAACCAGTGTTTACTCATTTATTTTAGCTGCTTGTTTGTTTTGCCTTTTTAAATCGGAGAATCTGTGCAGCTGTTGCTGCTGCTGCTGGCAGAAGCTGCAGTTCTGGGATTCATTAGTTCTTGTTTCCTTCCTTCTGTTTCTCTCTCATCCACTTCTTCTCTCTTCCCTCCATCCATCCTCGCTCGACTCGCCGCGTCGTATTTTGTGATATGTTCAAGATTTAATAATCTGTTACTGTCTGCATCTCTGTATATGAAGACATGAATTGTTCCTAGAAGAGTTGAGTTGATGCTCTGAACGTTTCCAGGTTCTTTCTAAGCTGCTGTTTTTCTGTTTTTGTCTGAATCATCAGAGATAATCTTTTGCTATATGACGGATGTTTATCACAAGATGATCAAAAATGTGCTTAAGTTGAATTATGTTAAGTGTGGCTCAAAAGCTTGACTCATATTTTATAGATCAAAATTCATATCTGGTCCTCTTTGATTCCCACCATGTTTTAATCATCTTCCCAGAGGGCGAAAGTGAAACATTAACTTAAAAGTTGGGCCTTGTTCCTGACTTCGTGTTATTCAAAATTCAGTTCGCTATGTCTTCTGACAGCAGATACGTTTCTATGTGGTGAAGATCAATTTCATTAGCAGTGAGAGGAAAAGCTTCATTTCTGCTTGAAGGTTGGAAATGTCATGTTAGAAGTTAAATCTAATGCCGTCTGAAGTTCAGGTGCAAGAATTTATCGGCGCAGATCGTCTTGATTTTGGGAGATCAGTGATCGGCTGATACTTACATGTGAAGCCAATTTTATCCACCGATCTTATTTAGCTCAGCAAAGGTTTATATTTAGCAACATTTCAAACAAAAAAATCTGCATTGGCAGGTCAGAATTTTTAAAGATAATCAGGTATCGGCCAAAAAACTGCAATCGGTTCACCTCTTTTATGAAGATCAAGTTCCAGCTTGGAAAGTAGAACATTTCTCACCTCAACATCCAATATGGCAGCAGAACCAAATAAAACTATGAAATTTCAAATGTAAACATGGTGAAGGTGTTTACAACCTCTTTGAATGAACTTATATTGATTAGAAATGTACTAAGACAGGCTGAATTCTTAATAAATTGCTTTTTAATCCACACAGAAATTTAGCAAACACAATTGAACTGAAGTAAAACAAAAAGTATGATTAAAAAAACATTCATGCTGTTGTGGAAAAGTGAAACGCAAATAGAAACGAGATGATTGTGACTCTATGAAAATATCTCTGCTGATGATCGGAGCCTTTTTTTTTTTGGCTTTGTACAAGACCTATAAGAAGAGCCAAGACTTCAGACCATACATCATGTCCGCCGTGGCCCGTGGCGCCACTATTTCACCCATCATTACCTCCTGACTCCTGGAGCCTCGCGGGGCCCAGAGCCCAGGGAGCCGAGTGACAGACAAACGAGAGAGGATGGAAAGATTTGGTCTGAGTCTGAGGAGGAAATGTTGGACTCCAAATCAGGAAGACTTTGAAGTGATTTGTTTTCTATTCTGAACACACACACACACACACACACACACACACACACACGAGCAGGGCTCAGGATTCGAGTGTGTGTGATCAGGACTGTGAACTGTTCCTCCTCTGGGCTGTGAAAGTGTTCACAGGGCGACCGGAGCTGATCGATAGACACTCACTGCCACTTTGTAATGACTCAGGTTAAAAGAAGACGAGTGAAACGGATGGAGCTCCTTCGTTTTCTTCCCTGGAGAAACACAAAAACATACGGCGGACCATCTATAATCTCTCCTCCTCTCTTTTTATGTCCCTTTGTGGCTCTTTTTGTCTCCCTCTGATCTAATTTTTCTTGTTCGCTGTCACTGGGTCTTCCTCTACAACACATGTGTCAAACTCAAGGCCTGGGGGCCAAATCTGGCACACTGCAGATATTTACGTGGTCCTTTGGGCTCCAGATGAACGCCAATATAAACCTTTACTGTGACAGTTGTGTGGTTAAATACCAGTTTCTCTAGTTTTTGGTGATTCCACAATTATGGAACATCAACACATCCCTACACCTTTTAACAATAATACTTACATTTTGAGTTTATGGTAAATTTTCCACCAAAATGGTTAGAAGAACATTGTGTTTATGTGATGCTAACCCCCACCTGCAGGTGGCAGTATAGCTTATTTCTATTACATTGCTTCCTCAGGTGTAATAGTCGAACAAAAAGTCACATTTACCGTCATACATATGTGCAAATATTAGAAATTATTTAGCTAATATTTCTAAATTAGCTCCTTAAATTTGTGATTTTGATTGAAAAAAACTCCTGGAGTGACTGATCAGTTTCAAAACATGTTGAATATGATTTAATTTTAAGAAGTACTCATCAGGTGCAGACACAGTGGTTTATTAATATGTTAATAGTTGGTAACAGGTTTTATCAATACACTCTGATAAGAACATCTGTGATCTTGATGAATCCAGAATGAAAATGAGTTTTGACGCTGCTGTTCTGCGGCGTTGAACGATCTCGGCTCCTGAAGCTGAATGTGTTGGACACATGTAGACGGACGTGGGGCTGATGTGGAGGTTTCTGGGGAAACGCTGCCTGTGCCTATGGCCTCTGCTGGGACCTGGCCTGTTTCCTCAGGACTTCAGAGACCAGCAGCTTTCAGCTCCAGTCTGAACCCAGGAACAGAGACACGACTCACCGGAGGCCCTGAGATGAAAGAACGGAGCGAATGAAAGGCTGGTGGAGGAAAAGAAAGGAAGTGAGGGAGTAGAATATGATAATGAATGTTAACTGTTAATTGAATTTTGTAGTTTAACATTTTATTCATCAAAAAATCCTAAAGTTGTGGTAAAATAAGGTTTGTGTTGTATTATTGACAACAAGGCTACATATTTAAGAAAATCACGGGTTTATGCAAATATTAACTGCCTTTATTTAAGCAAATTATTACGTTTTAGCTGACTGTGCACAGTGGCGCAGTTGGTAGAGCTGTTGCAAGAAGGTTCTGGGTTCAATTCCCAGCCCTGGTCTTTCTGCATGGAGTTTGCATGTTCCACCAAGGGACAAAGGTGTAAGAAAATGGATGGATGGATGAAGTTTCAGCAGTCAGATATTAGTGAGACTTTATGAAACCATAACTTAGTGGTTTCAGGTTTTCACTGGCAGCTGGTGTCTCTGTCCAGCGTCACATTGGACACACAAAGAACAAACAACCATCTCAAAAGACAATTTAGGAGATCAGTGAACCTAACAGTCATGTGTTTGGACTGGAGTACCAAGAGAAAACTCAAACATGGACAGGAACAACATTCAGACTGTATGCAGAAAGACGCCCAGGCCGGGATTCAAACCTGAGACCTTCCTGTTGCAGCAGAGCTACAAACTGCCCCCCATATGAATTTATTTAAAAATAAATACATCTAAGACAATTTTACTTTTTTATGTTTCTTTCAGCAACATAAAGAAAGAGAAAATATTGTAAACAGTGTTGAAACAGTTACTCAGATTAATCGTGATTAATCTTTTCAGTGAACTAATTTAGTAATCGACTAATTGTTAATTGGATCACATAGTTAACAATTCGGTCATAGTAGTAAGATTAACACAAATATGTACATTTTGCATTTTTTAAGACTTTCTGAGTTTCAGTAGTGATGAACGTAACGACATCAAATATCTGATCTGAGGGAAACGTGACGTGTTGGTCGGGATATTTTTGTCTATTTTCATCCGGGTCGGCGAATCTGCAAACCTTTCGTCCTGCGGTTTCCATAGCAACGCCACAGATCAGGTTAGAACCAATAAATCAATAGAGTTCATGGTCCGAGTTACTGTCGACAATAGAAATGCAGAAACGCTTCATTACATGAGCCGTGAGACGGATTGATTAGAGAAAACTGTTCAAGACCAAACTGGCAGGAAACAAGACGTTTCCCCAACACACACACACACACACACGCACACACACACACACACACACACACACACACACACACACACACATACACACACACACACTCAGAGGGGTCCTTCCAGTATGAGGCATAAAATTTGAATAATTCCACAGATAATTTGGTTGCCACTGCCTGGTAATGGGAATAACAACTTTACAGAGATAAAAGTGAACAATGAGACGGAGAACAAACAGCCAAGCAAATCACCAAGGCCAGCAGCTGCATTTAAGCCAAAGTGCTATTTGTGAGGGAAAGAAAAAAGACTCTTCTTAAGCCTGATCAAGAAAACAGAAATGTTGACATTTATTTCACCTTTTTCTGATTCCTTTTCCTCTTTTTCTTACGTTATTCCCATCTGGAAATAAAAAATATTTAACATGAGCTTCTAAACTGTGAGATTGAAGCTGGGAAAATGTATTTTCTGGACTCATCTGACAGAGAATAATTACGACACACACACACACACACCTAGAGACGTCTGCTACTCCAAGCATCTATTCATACAGGATGAGGCCGTCAGCAGTTTGTCCTTCAGTCAGACGGTTAAGTCATTGTCACATGACATGTGTGAGCAAATAAACCAGAATGAAAAGTAAGGAGACACATAAAAAAAGCATAAAAAACATCTAGTGCAGGTTTCATTTACACATGCTGGTCACAACATGGACTCTTTATAATTTTTCTATGATGTGTGACTGTTTTATGTTTGCAAAAGCCAGAAGTCTGTCCATAGCATCATGTCTATCCGGGTATGGAAGGAGTAAAGGAGATGCAGGGGAAACGATGCAGTCTTTTCTGTAGTGTCAGCCTTTGATCAGCATCCCCGTGCGTGTGTGTGTGTGTGTGTGTGTGTGTGTGTGTGTGTGTGTGTGTGTGTGTGTGTGTGTGTGTGTGTGTGTGTGTGCTGCAGCCAACCCCTGGTGTCTTGGAGGCAGATGAAACACTGCTCCTCTATCCGGGAGTCACAGGACACCCACTGTCCTCTGCCTGCTCCTTCCCTTTATCTCCCCTCTGCTTCGCCCATCTAACCCGTCATTCCTCTCCAACTCTCAACACGATTCGAGCAGAACGCAGTTTTCGTGTCACGTCGTCGTTCTTGAATCCATCCTACACGTTTTCCAAACCCTTCATCAGATTACAGGGCAGGGAGGGAGGAGGAGGCATCATCACACACTGACTTACTGTCAGATGAACAGAGAGGAGGAGAAACGACATGAACACGTTTTCTGTCTGCTTATGTTTCTCCACCTGCACAATGCTACATTTTTAAAAAATTAAACTATTAACACCCAGAGAACAAAACATTCGATGCGTCATTAAGCTGCACAATGAGGCTAAGAAACAGATTTATGTATTTCCAACCCGCTAATACCTGGACGTTTCAGCAGCATTATGCTCAAAACACGGCGCTGACACAGGAGTATTGCTGTTTTTTAGATTAATTACCCTAATTAATGACCTACTTAGCATAACTGTTGTTTAATTTATTGTGGTGTTTACAGTCGGGCATTAAGGCGGCTTATTCGCCTGGTGTTTGCGCTTCTCTTTAATTAATTTACCCAAACATGCTGCTTATTTTTATGCGTTTCTGGTATTTAAGGAGCGGCACTGAAGGGACGGGATCCGGTGAGTGTCTAATTGATAAACGCCTGGTTGGTTTTTGTTTCTGTGAAACAGAGAAGATCAATAAACACAAGCAGAAACTGGAGTTATGGTGGCTTCAGTTGAGGAGGGAAACATTTGGCTGTTGATGTTTTCCTCTCAAAGTAAAAATTTATTAGACAAACTGTTGTTATTTATTGTCAAATTCATTTACAGACAGCTTAAATATTCATACAATAGATGATAAGATCCATTTATTATCTGTTGGTAATATAATTTTAGCTGTAATGAATATTGAGACTGCAAAGATCAAATTGTTCTTCGAAATGTAAATTTTATGGGCATAAAACGATGAATAAAATATAGATTTTAAAAGATGTTTCTTAATTTAATGTTTTCTGTTTGCTTACTGCTCTACTATTTCCCTGTATTAATATTAATATCATGACTTTTAATAGTAATAGTATTTTCTGCTATATTTCAGCTGTCATTCCTTTTCTTGCCACACAGTGGCGCCATTTTCAAACAAGTACTAGTTGATAAATATCTGCTGCACTTTTTTCTTTTTTCCTGTTACAACCAGTATTTAACTAAGTCACTAATATGAACATAGTTATTAAATATAATAATATTACTTTATACAAGATAATTTACACACATTTATTAAAAAAGTATTAAAAATAACTTTTCAAATTGAGCTTAACAGCCTGAATAAATGCAAGATTTACGATGCAGTGAAATGTTATTTGATTTCTGCCTTAAAGATAATTAACCTATTTATATTCTGACTAGTTAATTGTTTTTGGGTTTCATCTTAATTACTTTAATAAACATAAACCTGAGAACTAAACAGATCATACCAATCTTTACTCATGACCAGTTTGAAGTCACATTTCCTGATAATTTAAACCAGTTTTACTGTATAATTGCATAAGTTTACAATGTTAATGCCTTTTAAGGTCTTATCTCTAATTACTATCCCTCTTTAAGTGCTCTGTTGTTTTTATATCCTAACCTTTCACTATTTGTTTATAAGTGTTTAACATCCATTGTTTAGGCTTAATGAACAACTTATCCAGTTGGCTCGTCTTTAATAGGCTCTAATTAAAGGTCCCATTCAGAGACTGTTGGTTAATTGGTACCTAAGTGGAAACGGGTTTTGTCTTTGGTTGAACAATTAACGGCGTTCATCAGAGGAAAATATCAGCTAACAGAGGGAACGGCGTGTCATGGAGATCTGAGGCGCAGAACAAGGAGACGTCTGGGTTTAATTAGGCATCAGTCTGGTATGGAAAGCTGTTCACAGTCAACATGCAGGAATTAGACGTTCATTCATTCATGTGGAGTAACAGGATGATGTGTCTGAATTTCTGGACTTGAACATCGTCAGAAAATCGCAAAATATTTCTGAAAATAGAGACGATGTCAACAGTGTTTCTAATACTTTACCTTTAACTTCCTGGCTTGTTTGACATCACAATGCGGACAAAATACAGTGTGTGATTTAATGGGGTTTTTTTAAATTGGTTGATCCATGTGGAGAAATTAATATATGTTTAAACAGGCTAAACATCATTGGAGGCTGTTTACAGCTGCAGGTGAATTTAATGTTGTATTAAAACGTTTCACCTTGAGGAATGTTAAGAACATTTCAGCGTATTAATGTTTCTGCTGATTGTTCTTGTTTATTGCTTTTTAACTGTGCATTAAAAAGCTCAAATGTTTCATAAGTATTTATTGATGCTTTCTACATCCATACCATTCAATAAATTAGAAAATGATTAAAAAGTCCAGATATTTCAGGAGCTTTATCACCAAGTGAAACACTTTACATAGATTAATTAGATGCAGATTGATGTTTGAAAGGATTTATTTCTGTTCATTATGATAATTTAGACGTATAGCTAATAAAAACATGACATTTTTAATACAGAAATGTGGGTTTAATGTAAAGGATGTTATTTTCAAAAGATATCCGAATATCATAATTTATTAAATATGACTTTGTAGTTTACTGATTCAGCTCTAGATGCTTTTTTTTAATGTCAGATCATAAAAAACTGTCCAACGTGAAAAATTGTGACATGACAAAAGTTTCTTTTTTTAAATTAATTTAAAAGTATTAAATTCTGGTTATAATTGAAGTTTTGGCTAACTCTGCTATTTATGTTACTTTCCTTGCATTCTGGAGTTTTAACTACAGTCCGATTTACCATTCAGAGAAGGAAAAGTTTACATGAAGGAAACATTATGATAATTAACAGCATTGTTAATTTTCTGCTTCTCTTCCTTTTTCCACTTTTCCTTTTGTCAACCATCAGGTTTCCTCAGCACCGGCGATCAGTCGGCTAAGGGGAACTACGGCCTGCTGGACCAGATTCAGGCTCTGCGTTGGCTCAACGAAAACATCGGCCATTTTGGCGGTGACCCTGAGAGGATCACCATCTTTGGCTCTGGAGCAGGAGCTTCCTGTGTCAACCTGCTCATCCTGTCTCACCACTCTGAGGGTAAGTTGATGCTCTGCGGTGCAACACTGATTGAGTTTTATAAAAAATATGGATTTTATTTGTTAAAACTGTCACCAGCTCATTATAATATGAGACAGATAATCTGTGAAGAGATCGATCTCATCCACCTCCTTCCTGATGCTGTCTGAAAAAAATGAACCAAAAGCAACCAATGAGAAACAGGAGGGTCTTAGCGCTGTCAATCATACATGTGTATACTTTGCTTGCATCTGTTTTGATGGCTCCATATTTGTTATGGCAAAGGAACAAGAAATCTGATTATCCACCATCAATGGTGGTGATGCTAACTAGCTTTAGCATTCATGGCAACCTCTGCTAACGAGGAGAAGCTATAGCATAGCAGAGAGCAAGTGAGCAATTAGTGCATACATGAGGATGATTGACAGCACCAAGTCCCTCCTCTTGGCTCTGATTGGTTGTTTTTGGTGCATTCCTTCATTCGGCAATATAAACTCAGGGAGAAGACAGAGGTGATCTTTTTTTTTTTTTTTACAGATTATCTGTCTTATATTTTACTGTCAGTACATAATGACAGTCTTAAGAAATAAAAAAAACATTTTCCTTTATAAACGTTTCACACTGCTGCTTTAACCAAGCAGAGAAACATGACAGACAAGGATAACAACATGTTTCTGGGTTGTATTTGAGCTCAGACTGTCGGCTCATTTCAACAGGACAGACAGACGGACAGACAGACACATCTTAATTATGCAGCATGGCAGCTTCACCTGCTAGAACCTGTGAGCCTCACTTGACTTCCTGAAAGAAAACTTGCCGCTTGTCCTTTGAGCTTAAGGATTTGAGCGCCGAGCCTAATGAGCGCCTGCCGGTTTGATCCTCTCTGCGTCTCTCGCATCCTCAGAAGATAAATGAGTCGGGATCGCCGGTGTTACCCCACATTACCTGCCTCGCCGACGCCTCTGTTGTGCAGCAGGAAGGTCCTTCCTTCATCAAAACCCTACATGTGTTCGACCTCCTGCTCCCCATTAACAGGACAAAACACCCGGGGGGCTCAGCGCCAACATGGCCTCACCAGAGGACAGAGGCCTGCGAACCGAGCCACTTTGATCCGAGCTGAGATCGGCGTGGCTGACAATCGGCGGCCAAACGGCCAGGCGCTCGCCGCCTTTGATCATGGCGTTCTGGAAGCTGCCCTCCTCTGATCGTTGCTCCTCTGTTCTCTGCGTCGCTCGAGGTCTCGCCCTGAATATCTCTGTCTTCTCGCCCCGTTTTCCTGAATCACACACAAACTGGAAAGGCCAGAAAGAAGTGTGGGTGAAAAGAGAAGATCTGAAAAGGCAGTTTCACATCTGCTCTTGATTCTCTGTGTGTGTGGATCTCAAGCAGCCCTTTAGTTTTTGACTAATTCATTCTCTGTGCTTTGAAAACAAATGTGAATCTTGACTGAGTTTCTGCCTGACACTGATGTCTGTTAACCCACCAAATTAACCCAGAAAACTTCTGTCTGCTTCTATAAACTTTTAACTAAAACAATAAATGCAGCACCTTGTTTCTAACATGCTGGAGCGATGAGGAAAAATCTGAGTTTTTGTGACAAGTAGCAGTTTTATTTTTGCCTTTTGCTCTTAAAGCATAAAGTTTATGACACTCAACATAAATACTGTATTAATGTTATGCTTTCATGATGCTTTTAAACCGTTTTTTCAGGTAGAAGTGATAACATAATATTTTTAAATGTAAGCAGTAGGTTCACCAGTTTTAGTTTACATGGAGGCCAAATTCTAACAAATAATTTTACTCTGATTTTTTCTTTTTGTTTCGTATATTTAATATTCTAAAGAAAATCCAGGCTTGAGAAGGTGAAATATGCAGGTGAAATGGTTTTTAACATGTTACCTGGCATTTGCAATTGTTATGATTCATATCTAAAGGATCAAATATATTCATTTCATACACCAACATTAATGTCTTGCCAATTGTTTCTTAGCACTTTCTAGTTTGACCGCAGCCATTCAAAGCCAGACTCTTGGTGAATATTTGACCTCTTCTTGTCTTCTTGGTTTCCAGTCTAAGAACTTTCCAGAAGTGTCTAGTCAAGCAGCTTCATCAGTTTTGATGCTTGTTTGGAGTCATCATCCTGTCCAAACATTCAAATTGTTGCGTTTGCATGAAAGGAGATTTGTCAGGAAGTTTCAGCTGATTCTGGTTTTAATATCGACATGACCTGAGGTTGGAGGACCAACACAGAAAGAAGCACCTGATACAAAACGAAAGCTCAGATGAAATGTGCAACAAGCCACATCAACAGATTAAACACCTTCTGGAGAAACATGTTTGAATTTATCTAACTTTTATATTTAAGCTTGTATGTGTCATTTTGACCAATCACAGTAAATTTAAGCATCTTTTTTATTTCCTGTTCTGAACAGCCACACGACTCCAGTGTAGCTACTGCTAAAAACAAATGATTAGTTTTCCTACCATTAACATCACAACAGTTGTTTTCCCCACAGTGTTTCAAAATGATTGAAAACATAATTTTACGCCTGAAGTTATAAAATTCAAACACAAATCATAAACTGTAATTAACTTTAATTTATGAAACAATCCTAATTGGTCATTATCATCTTTGCTGCATAAAACAATAAAGAAATAATGTCTGGTAGAAAAAATAAAGTTTGTACAGATTGAACTTTGTGTTTATTTCACACACTGAGTCAGGATGTGTTTCTCCTTACATGTTAGAAACTTGTCTGAAAATCCACTTTAAATCTCTAAATGTGCTTCATTAAAACTTGGCTTTATACATGAATTTTCACGTTATGTGTTAATTAGACAGTTTTTATAGGTGTTAAGTTTATTTTACGGCTTTCTGAGCTTTGTCATGTAATTTATGATATTTTTAAAATTCTTCTTCTCTCCTTACATCTTTATTTTTAGATTGAGACCTGAACTGATCTCTCTGCATTTTGAATTTTTAGAGGTTTTTATACTGAATTAACCCTTTAACCACCAACAGTTTCTTTCGTTCGCTGACAACCAACCCGCTGTCACTGTCTGTCTTCATCCCTCTGCTTTGGCATCACCTCATCATCATCATCACCTTCCTCTTCATCAGTATCTATCGGTGTAACATCAACTCTCTAGAAGCCGCCTGTCTGTCATCCTCCCTCCCTCTTTCCCCTCCGTCATGGATCCAAGGTAAGGAGTCCGTCATTCTGTCATTAAAGGACATCGATCATGTCAGCATCAGGTTGGCACAGATCAAACCTGACAGCAGGCGGTGATGAAGGCAGAGCGTCGTAACGCTGATTATATGATGAGGGACAGAGATGGAGAAAATGAGAATCACTGCCTGGCAGAAGTATTTGTATTTCTACATGTATTGTCACAAAATTTTAATGAGTTTTATTGGGATTTTATGTGGCAGATCAACACAAAGTAGCATAAAGTTATGAGGTGGAAAGGAAACGATATGAGGACAAAAATCTGAAAACTGGAGTGAGTGTCTGTATGTAGCCTCTTTAGATTAATACTTTGTAGGATTACAGCTGGAAGTCTTTTAATCTGGACATCCAGAGACCAACATTTGTGTTTGCCGTAGACTCTCAATTTGATTTGACTAGGCCATTCAAACAAATTGACATACCATGCCAGGACGGTTTTCCTTCTTGCTGAAGAAAAACCGTCGTTACTACAGACGATCAGCTCACAACAACTTCTATATTCTACAAGGGAACAATAATGCAAAGATAATTATCAGCAAATGTATTGCTTTTATCCATTTTTGGTAATTTTATCACATCCTCTAACCATTTATAGATCAAATACACCAATATTATTATCTGTGTTGCATTTATTGATTAATAGCTAATAGGATTCCTAATTGCTGCCATATTGGTTTGTGACAAACTTAATTTTTTGTAGCAATGGTTGCCTGCTTGCCTTGAAGAGCCTTGAAGATTTCACAAATAACACTGTAGATCCCAGAAAGTCCTGGAGGCTTTTCTGCATAGAGTTTGTAATTTCTCCCTCTCCATGCATGGATTCTCTCTGGGGACTCAGTTGTGTGTCTCTTGTGTTTGTGATGAACTGCTGACCTGTCCAGGAGGCTTCAGTGATGGTTTCTCCTCCATACTGACCTGCCAGTCGAGATACAAGATCACATTTTGATGGGTCCATATTTGTTATGGAACAATCTGTAAATTAGTGCCCAGGTGATAAAGAACGATGTGATATGAAAAGTAAGAAAAGACAAGATGCCAAATAAAGCAGCAGAACCGAGTCCAATCTTAAGGACTAATAATATATAGCCGTCTTCCTGCTCTCTGCCACTCCTGGTGCAGATATGCATGTAGGTGTAGCTGTTTCCCTGCTACTTCTTACTATAATTGATCTCTGAGGGAAAGGAGACTCTGCAGCTCTGCTTAATAATTAACTGACCAATCCTCAGCCCTGGAGAGGAGAAGGAAAGGAAAGAGGAGCGAGGAAACGAGAGGCAGGCGGCTCCCTTAACGAGCCACTCGACTGGCTTCAACGGCTCAGGAGGGGCAGAACTCAGGAGACGGAGGGAGAGACTGAAGGAGGGAGGAGTAGAAATAAGGCAAGGAGAGAAAAGACAGTTAAAATGGATCTTCTGACTTATCGGAAGAGCTTGTTCCCACGGCTGCCTCAGTGTCCTCAGCTGCTTTAGGACAGAAATCTGTCAGATTTTCTGTTATGTCTTCATAGAATATTGAAAATCACTAGAAAAGAATACAGTGCAAAACCTTCAGTAAGGCAGAATATAAATGTCCTTTCTCAATCTGGTCCATTAGGTCTGTTCCACAGGGCCATTGCTCAGAGCGGCACGGCCATCTCCAGCTGGTCCGTCAATTACCAGCCCCTGAAATACACCAAGAACCTGGCCAGGAAGGTGGGCTGCACCTACTCAGAGACGGCCGACCTGGTGGACTGCCTGAGGCGGAAGACCTTCAGGGAGCTGGTGGACCAGGACATCCAGCCGGCCCGATACCACATCGCCTTTGGCCCCGTGGTGGACGGAGACGTGGTGCCGGACGACCCGGAGATCCTCATGCAGCAGGTGAGGTCAGACGGTGACCTCATCACTGTCTGAGTGGCTCTGGAGGAAGTAGGGAAGTGGCAGTGAGGCTGGATGTGACCTTTCCTCAGTTACAGGTCAGGATGTGACACTTAGCAGCTGGTGAAGCAACATGTTACTGACAGGAAAATAACTGGGCTTGTGAAACAGCTTCTAGAGGTGGACAGTGTCCTGGTGGTCAGCATGTAGCAACAAGCAATGAAGGGCATAAGAAAAGAAAAATAGATGATTTCCAATCTGATCATTACTCAGTTTTGAAAGGCAATTTCAGAAACATCATAATCATTTTTATTTCTGGCTTCTCATGTGTGTGTTTTATTTCCTTTTACTTCATTTTTTTTTTATTTGTTGTGCTTTATTTTGGATATTTAAATGTCTTCCAGTTCCAGTGTGGAGTATTTTTTACTAAATTAAAGTTTATTATTCTTTGAGAGGCCAAACTTGAATTATTATGTCATTATCAACATGTTACTCCAAAATCGTCTCAAATCTAAATAATATTGTTAATCGCAATAATTTCTGGGACAATTTATTGACGAGAAATCCTTGTTGAAGGAGGAAGATAAAATGATTAAATAACACATTAATATAGAATAAGATACTTAAAAAGTGTAACAGGACTTCCCATGTCAGCCTTCAGATGTAAAAACAGAAAAACTGATTTCATGTTCACTCACCTGTGGATGGACATCTGGATGGTTTTACATTTTGCTCATCTTTTTTACATTTATAAACAGCAGTTTGACAATAATTAAACGTGAAATTAATCTGCATTGAAAGAGAAATTTAAGAGCCAAAAAAGCTTTGCAGCACCTTTAGTAATGGCTCTTGGTTCAGGTCGCATCTTAATGTGTTTACAAACCTTGTAATTCCCCCTTTGTGCCACCAGGGGGAGTTCCTCAACTATGACATCCTCATAGGAGTGAACCAGGGAGAAGGACTGAAGTTTGTGGACGACAGTGAGGACAATGATGGCATCTCAGCTGCAGCGTTCGACTACACAATCTCTAACTTTGTGGACAACCTCTACGGATATCCTGAAGGTGAGGAACCTGGACCCCGAACATCTGTCAGTGTTTGAAATCTCTCTCCACATGATCCAGTTTTACATCAACTCCTTCAGAGATCTATTCTTGAACATGAAAACACATCAAGCACCTCAGAATCACAACCCCCCATTGAAGGGAGCATCTTTAAAACAATATGTGAGCAAGAAAATGAGAAGGAACAAAAAGCAGGTTTGTTGGAGTGAACCAGCCAAGACAAGCATACTGATGAGATGGCCTATCATGGAGATTATCTTTCACCGCGGTGGGTCTGTGCTTTGGCCTTCGGGGCTCTGTGGGCACTAATGCTGTCGCTCATCAGCCCCCAGGCAGCCGCCGCCTCCCAATCACAGAGCTGTTGTTTCCAACAGCTCAGCCTGCAAAGCCCTCGCAGCAAGCCGCAGTCCAAACACACACGCTTGAATAATGCAGCTCCTTCTCAAGTTCTCCTCAGTCATTGTGGGATCTGAAAGGCAAATCCTGCTCACTCTGTCTCGCCTTTTAACATTTTAACATACGCCGCCTTGAAAAACGATTCACAAACCTTGAGGTTTTTTGAATTTTGCCTAATTACAGCCACAAACTTCAGTTTTAGAGAAATTTCATGTGATGGACCAATAAAAAGTGGTTTATGATTGTGAAATGGAGGGAAATTGATGGTTAATTTCTTTTTTACAAACAGAAATCATAATAATCTGGTGTACATGTTCCTGTCTACTGGCATCAAGACGTGAAAATATTCAACATATACTTTTGCAAAGCCCCACATCTTACCTAATTAAAATGCAGATAGTTTCTACCTCAACCTTCTCAGTCACATTTCTTAATTCCTTTATCTCCTGTTTTCTTGCAGGCAAAGACATCCTGAGGGAAACCATAAAGTTCATGTACACAGATTGGGCAGACAGGGACAATGGTGACATGAGAAGAAAGACTCTCCTAGCTTTGTTCACGGATCACCAGTGGGTGGCGCCAGCTGTGGCCACTGCCAAACTTCACGCCGAGTTCCAGTCGCCTGTTTATTTCTACACGTTTTACCACCACTGCCAGACGGAGACGCGACCCGAATGGGCCGATGCGGCTCACGGAGACGAGATCCCGTACGTGTTCGGCGTGCCGATGATCGGCGCCACGGACCTGTTCCCATGCAACTTCTCCAAGAATGACGTGATGCTGAGCGCTGTGGTCATGACTTACTGGACCAACTTCGCCAAAACTGGGTAGGTTTCATTTTAATCTGACATATTTTAACTCTGTGTAAGTTAGTAGTGATTGATGGACCTTTATTGAAGCATCCATGGTGTTTTTCCAAAACATCATCAATGCTTTGTCACGTTAATCAACGATTCTCTTTTTGTTTTCCGCCAGTGACCCCAACCTCCCCGTCCCTCAGGACACCAAGTTCATTCACACCAAACCCAACCGCTTTGAAGAGGTCATCTGGACAAAGTTCAACCCAAAGGACAAGCAGTATCTCCATATCGGCTTAAAACCTCGAGTTAGGGACAACTACAGAGCGAATAAGGTGGCTTTCTGGCTGGAACTTGTCCCCCATCTTCATACCATCAATGGCATCTACCCGACCACAACCCGGTCGCCATCTGGCCCTGGTCCAGGCCCGGACACCTACAGACCCAGGCCCAGGACTCCGGGTCCTCGAACCACTCCCCACCCCTACTCAACCTTCACCGCCGACCCTGAAACCGAGGGCTCGGACCGTCCGATCCAGGACCTCTTCCCTGGAGACACCCGCGACTACTCCACCGAGCTGAGCGTCACGGTCGCCGTGGGAGCCTCTCTCCTCTTCCTCAACATCCTGGCCTTCGCAGCGCTGTACTACAAACGCGACAAGCGGCACGAGATGCGGCGGCACCGCCTGTCTCCGCAGCGCGGCGTAGCGGCCAACGACCTGGCGCACAGCCAGGAGGAGGAGATCATGTCCCTGCAGATGAAGCACTCTGAGCACGACGCTCACCACGACCTGGAGCCGCTCCGGCCTCACGACATCCTGAGGCCCAGCTGCCCCCCCGACTACACGCTGGCGCTGCGCCGCGCGCCGGACGACGTGCCGCTGATGACGCCCAACACCATCACCATGATCCCGAGCACCATCACCAGCATGCAGCCTCTCCACGCCTTCAACACCTTCCCCTCCGCCGGCCACAACAACACCCTGCCGCACCCCCACTCCACCACCAGGGTATAGTAGGGACTGGAACCACCAGCACCACCTACAGACAGGAGGCCTGGATCTCCTGCCGATCCAGAAGGGAGGCCTGCGGTTCAGGGCCTTCGTTCTGTTCTTACATTCTCTTGTTTCTCAGAAAGAAACTCCACCTCCTCCATCTTGTGCTGTACAGCTTAGCAGGAGACAGTGAACTAAAACGAACTGCGTTGGAGCAGATCAGCTCGGAGGCAACGAATTTCAGACATACCTTTTTCCAGGATGGCGCACAGTTTCCAGTCTAAAGAAATTTTCAAAGGGACAAAAACGCTTTTGGACCTTTGATGTTCTCTCTTTTTTACTTTGGTGTCGGCTTTTACTGTCTTCTAGAGTGTCATGTGAAGAGTTTCTTATTCGTTTCTTTTCTACATCTGTGTCTTATTTACGTGGCTCATTTGACGTCTCCCCTCCTTTGGTTGCTTCTTCGTTTCAAGGAGCCACAACATACTGAGATGTCAGAAGTAACGTCATTTCAATCTACCAACACGGTTTGTGCCAAATGTGTTTTTGCTTTCTGATCAAGGTTGAGATGAATTTGAGTCCCTGTCTGATAACACAGGCTTTATGTTCTCATGACCAAGTGCCAAACTGGCCTTTGATTGTGGTTTTCTTTCACTCATCTTGTTTATTTTTGTTGTTGTTCAAGTGTTTTAATGTGGAAAGATTTTTGCTGACAATATAGATATAGAGAAATGATATTATATATAGTTCTATATAAATGTGTACAAAGGAGAAAGAATATAAAGGGGTTTTTTCTCAATGGGGATCTATGCATGAATTATTTTTCAAGAGAGGCAACATGGAAAAAGGATGAAGAACCTGTCGACGCACGTTTCCCCAATTGAAATTAAATATTTATCAGCTCATAAAATCCCCCACAAATTCAATAAAATAGGAAATTGCTGCAAATTACAGATAATCCACCAGTTAAAACAACAAAGCTCATCACATGTTTTTATTACTTAATGGTAAATTACACATTAGCTCAACCTGAGATTCCAACATTAGCTGCTTTCTGTCAGTTATTTGGGTTCACAAATGTATTTTATTTTTAACAATGTAAATGAAGAGATATTCAATTGATCTGTGCCTATGAAGCAGATGGATTAAATTATACAAATTATATCAGAACCATTTTTTAGCCAGCTAAAGGAGACAGCTAGGCAAGTTATCTCACCTTCCATATTTTCCCTTTTTTAAAATATTTTTGACACCCATATTTTCCTGTCAGTATAATTCAGTAATTTCCACTGATTATCTGGTGTAGCTTCAAGCACACTGAGGACACCTGGCAGGTTTTAACAGCCTGCAGTGCAGAGCTGCAGAGATGAAGAAGGAGTTTCTCAACAGGGTAAAGGCAACACAGTAGATGTCTGTTGTTTCTAATTGTTCTCCTTCTGTTAGATTAGGAATATATCATTTTACAGCTCTGCTTTTCAAGATGAAGATGTCAAACATGCATTATGGGTCAGTTAGCAGAACATGGTGGCCAACATGGCCGACAGGTGTCGCCTTTGCTGTCTTTGAACATGAGTTAGAGTTAGCTTGTTTTTAGTTTTCCTTTTCTTACTGCCTGGTGGTCAGTGAAGGCTGGAAACGGTTCAGACGCCCAGCAGCTGAGATTTTATAAACTACTGAACGGGAAATGTGCACAATGCAAATCACGACTGGAGCCAACAAGATAAACGGACGTGCTGTGGCCAAGAGGGGGACGAAGAAAAACTCGCACAGCCTTAAATGTTGAAATTTGAACCAGAAGAGAAAACAAACTGATCAAAAGAAGATAAAAAACATTCAGAGACTCTGCAGTCTTACTGTCTGAGATGTTAGCCAGAGGAACGACCTGCTAATCTGTCTAAACATGAATCTTTTGTACTCCTGTGGACCAAGCAGGTGGCAGCAGGTTGTGGAGTCGATCTGAACGCAGCAGCTGGGAGGGAAACGTTCAGCCTGGATGTGGTGGTTGGTTTTATATGTCAGCACTAGATGGCGCCATTGTGGCGGATTTCATTCAGTCCAGAGGAACTGAAGACAAAGAGTCCTGATAGGAGGATCCATGGAGATACACAACATCTGGATCAGGATCAAAACTGTACATTTTTAAGTGTAAGAATCAAACAGAGGAAATATTTGTAAATATTAAGTTTCTTGTTTTTTTTTTCGTTTTTTTTTTGGGTGGATGAATGATATGATTATTTGGTGACAGCAAAAGACAACAGGTGCAAATTAAAACAAATCAGAGGAATTCAATCCAAATTCTCTCATAATCAATAGGAACAGATTTAGTTTTTAAACTTTTGACAGATCATCATCATCTAGATATGCTGTAGCATCATGATTCAGCCTGAATCAGGAAAGTTTCTGTAGCAGAATTTTACTAAAGGCCTCAAGCAACAAAGACCCAAATAACATCTAAATATGACAAAATAACCCAAGTCTGAATTATTTGCTCGAGTTTTTTTTTTATTTAAGCTTGTGTTCATTGATAAATATTCTATTCATAACCACTTAACCCCATGGACTGCTGAATAACTGTCTTTAAAGTCAGATACCGCCTATAAATTTGAACTTTTTTCACTAATTTGATCCAATATCAAAGAATCTTATACCAACAAATTCACTTAATGAAATATAACATCATGTAGCCATGTTTCATGTAGCTGCTGATTTATGTGTTGAACAACATGTTAGGGCTTTAACACCATCAGATGCCTCATGAGATCACAGAGGTGGTCCAATGTTTTAATTTCTCTCACTGTGTTGGTTTGTTGTAATTAAAGATCCTCCTATAGTGATGTGATGCAGCAGAGAGGCTGATGAGAAAATGGGAAATTGTGTCAAATTTTAATCCTATTAAAAGATGGGCATCAAATCAAATCCCAAACATCCAACAAATACAAGTGATGCAAACTGGGTCTCCATCAATAATCTGCACCTGTTGTCTTGCATTTTATATTCTATGTTGAATTCAGAAACCCAAGACTTGAGATGAACAAATCTGTTAAAAAATGGAAAATAAAAAAGATTAAAAAAGGAAAGTGAAATCATATAAATAAATGAGGTGATGATATTTCTGTTACTTTAGAAGTTATTATACACTGTATGCTGTGATTCTGATCTGGGAAACATTAAACACATTCATAGCCAGACTGCAGTCTGTGTGTCTTTATTTTTAATATAATCCAAAACTCTGAACATGTTGAATTCAGAAACCCAAGACTTGTTGAGTATAGATAAGTAACATAGAAAATTAAAATCATAAGTTGATTATATAAATTGATGTTTCTGTAAGTTCAGTCTACGATTATGATCTGATAAACAAGAACATTCAAAATAAGACTACAGTGCATCTTTATTCAATATCTTATTACAAGTACATGTTACATGACAATATCAGTTTGATGAAGGGAGAAAATTTAAAGTCTGATTGCACTTTTTGCTCTCTCAAATTATAACGAATGGTAAACATTAAAGACATTCATACATGTTGAATTTGTGTCAAGTTTTAAAGACTTTCCTAAAACTTTCCTTCACCTGTCTTTTACCAAAATGTGAAACCGAAAAGCAACTCAAATATTTACATTAGATGTGACACAAAATTTATTGAAGGGAAAAAAGACTGAACATGACTTTATATTTGTTCACCAATATAGCTTAATTAGATTTGTAGGTGACCAATATTGTTATAAAATTTTGTAGCTTTTGTTAGCTAGCTTTGTTAGCTTTTGTCTAAATATACATATATAATATAAAATATAAAAGACTAATGTAGCCTTGTGATAAATGTCCAAGCAATGGAAATATCAGAAGATTGTGCATTATATGATTAAGATCATTTCAAGTTATACTTTTCTATCACATATTTCTAGTAGTCTGATAGCTCAAGATTTCTATCTGGAGGGATATCAAAGGTACATGTAATTGTACATGAAATGCTTGTAAGCATTTTATGAGTGGTACTGTTAGCAGAAGTGAAGTTTGTTTGTACGGATTCTTGGTTTTACACTGACCTTTGGGTCAATGCAGTGAACCAGTGCTTAGTCTCTTCTTTCAGTATCACCAGCAGAACTGCAGAATTTTTACCGTTTCTCACAACAATCACTGTTGAAAAATTTATTCTGGGGTTTCACATGCATATGTTTGGGTTTTGTTCATAAGGTTGAATTTTTAAACTTCTAAGAAATCAGTCAAGTACATCTTTATATAATACATTTAAACAAATTACATAGAGCAAAGTGCTGTACGATAAAATGCAGAGATAAGCAAAATAAGGTATCATATTGTGAATAAATTATTAAAAATACAAGGTACAAAATAACAATGAAAATTATAATATTTAAACCAACTCAAAGCTTTTTTTCTGTATATTCCAATTTGTTCAAGATAATATAAAAAAATCCTGTGGTTTACAGTCGGTTATCAAAGCAGCCCATGTCTAAAAACACAAACACAAAACAATTCTGCAAAACCAGATTTGCAAATAAGATGAATATATGGATCAATTAAATTGGGGTTTCTTAAGGTCTAACAGTAGAGGTTTTATTTACAAATTCTCAACAAAACAAAAAACAACATATAACAGTGTGGTCAGTGTGACTACAGGGATTTACTATTTGACATAAAAACCAAGAGCTTCTGCCATGTCCTTCACAGACTCAGTAAAAGAGAACAAACTGTTCCTGTTGAGCTGCGTTCAGGATCATGGAGGCACCAACAGCATCCTGGGAAATGACTGGTTTTACTTATATCTTCAAGTCTTCAAGCTTTGCCTCATTATTGTTTTGTTCTTTTGTGATGGTGTCATTTTAACTGCTGATGCTTGACTGGGAAAGTATTTCCTTAAACTTAGTAAGGATAGACAAATTTTGCAGTAAATCTATTCTACTGATTTATGACATTACATATTCTTCATAAGAGCAAATGTACACTGAACAAAACTATAAACGTCCCATGTAAAATATAAGAGTTTTATGAACATTTGGGTTACGCAATATAAAGAAAACTCAAACTATATTTTCAGTAATTACTGATCTTTATATCGGCATTGATAACATTGTGCTATCGCCATTTGTAGCAGATTGACAGTCCTATGAACATGATGGGGGTCAGGTTGAGGAATTTGCAGAGCATGCAAGTTGGCTTCATATAAGCGGCTACAGACAGTCTGAGGTTTGATGCGTCTGTTGTGCTGACGCATCAAACCTTGTGTCTCATCAACTGTGCATGTCACTGGTCTGAGCCGATCCCACATATGGACGAGCTGGATATGGTGATCTTGTGCTGGAGTTGTCACATGTGACCGATGAGGATGAGGTCGATTTGCAGTAATGCCAGTCTGTTGGAAACCAACTCCTAAACAGACAATGGTCCGATAATAGACATTGAGCCGTGCAGCTAGTGCTCTGGTGGACATTACTGCATCCAACTTGCCACCAAAACTGAATAGCGGAAAGAGATTTGTCTGCTGAACTCCTCAGCAATTCAAGAACAATATAAAGACCAAACAATGGTTAAATTTCAAGTTTTCCACAGCTAGATTCTAACACCACTTGAATTTTCTGCTTTCCTCTCACTAAACATTTAAAATCTGAACAAAACCTTTCCTTGTTTTTCTGCAGACATTTATAAGGATCATTTTCTTGGATGAAATCTTCATGCATTTCCTGAAACTTTCTGGCTGCAAATCCACAGATGTGTTGTTTCAGAGACACTTCAAAAACAATGTTTGTGTCAACATCAGCTTTGTTCAGCTTCTCATCAATGATGTGAAGGATCTCCTGGATGTAAGTGTCATGATAATTAGTTTTTCTCTTGATTTTGTCACTAATAGAGTCATTGCAAGCAGAGATGATGTTGACAGCAAGATCTTGTTTTGACTTTAAAGGACTTGGAACGCCATACATCTGGCTCACTGTGTGTGTGGCGACTTCTAAAGAGTGTCTGGGTTTATATTTAAAAGTCTCCTGTCCACAGACTTGGAGGCTTTTTTTACACAGTAATTCACATGCATGGCTTCCCTTAGGCGAAAGATTTATGTGTAACTGACGAGATACACTATTGAAGATATTTGAGGTCTGCTGTTTAGCGAAAGACAAGGTGTTCAGTGTTTCAGTCCACATCTTATCAAAACTTTCATCAAGCTCTCGGTCTGTCATTTTAACTTTTTTCTTACGACATTCATCAATTAAAGCACAAACTGTTTTTCAAGTTTTTCTGTGTAAGTGACTCCAATTTTGTCAAGTTCTTTCAATCCCTCTTTAATGTCAGCTGCTGCGATCTGGTTGAACACTGATCTTTCAATTTGTCGTCTAAGACTCTTAATGCTGTTGGAGAATTCCTCTCTGTATCCTTCAACCAGATAAACATGACCTTCTGGCTGATCAAAGTATTTCTTCAGGTTGTCAAGAATCTTTGTCTCCCACTTGGTCAGTTCTGTTGTTGCTTCACTTTTCAACTCAGTGATGAATTCATTCATGTCAGAAATTTCAGATGTTGCAGCCACTGTACCAAAATTGGAAATCCTCGTTTCTGCTTTGGTGACCCAGCTGTACATTTCCTTTTTGAACTC
>CAEGAF010113548.1:0-10289 GCA_903067075.1 Micropoecilia bifurca
ACGTGATCCTCTGATTGGCTAAGCAATGTAACGTGATCCTCTGATTGGCTAAGCAATGTAATGTGATCCTCTGCAGCAAGTGATGGCAAAGCTGGGCGTCATCATGACTTTACACAAGTGAGTCTTTACCTCAGAGACTCCGCCGAACCCCTGAGACCGACTCAGCGAACCCATGGGGTTCATAGAAACCAGGTCAAGAACCACTGGTCTAGAGTTTTTGGCGACAAAGTTTGTTGTGGATGGAGTTTATTTGGTGTGTCTTGAATCATTTTTATGTTTATATGACCAAATCTTTTGAATCATCATCCTCCTACTACTAGATGTCAGTTTTTATCTAAAGTGCTTTGGATTCCAGTAAGTGTACAACGTTTTGGACTCTTAAAGTTCCCAGAGCTTGTGGAAGAGAAACCATTGGACAGTTTTACTCTCACCAAAACACAAACAAATAAATTAGTTCTCATAGAGATTAGCAAACTCCATGTTTACATTTGTGATAGAACAAAAAAAAAACATTGTGGCTTTTAGACCATCTAATGGTTGCCATGGATACTTGGTGACCACAAGATGCCACTTTTTGCTGCAGATCTCCAACATTAATTGTTTTTTCTACCTCCTTTACCATCATCTAAATTAAAAACGTAGAGGGGAAACATGTCGTCTTGAACTCAGAAAGTTGAGGGTTTCATTCCCACTTCCACGTGGTAATGAGCTCAAATCAAAGGGTCAAAGTGCAAAAGTCAAGAGTTCAAGCAAAACAATGGCTTCAGGAGAGCATCCATAACCAGATAACTGTCACTTCCTGTTACTCTTTCTTTTCTATCCAATGCCGAATGTGTGCATTTGTAAGAGCGGCTGAAATGAAAACTTTTGGTCGCATTCGATCAAAAATGTAATCACTGTCCCAACATACCGAGGATGAAAAGATGAGAGAGAAGAAAACCGGAGGGAGGAACGATCTCTGGAGCTGAAATGAAGATGTTTCCCCTAGTGCAACATGCAGAATCAAATAACGGTAACCGAGTTAAATCCAACTCCACCTGTTGCTTCACTCGCTCTGCCTGCAGCTCATGCTAAATGAGTTAGCGATTAGCCGGATGTCTGCGCTCTTCACAGTTCTCTGGTACCAGTTCAGACTGTTGGGTTTATCAGACCGGATTCCTCCGAGGTCTGAACCAGGTCAGATACTCAGCAGGATTTTATTTTAATGTTTGCAGCAACATTAGGTTTAGAATCGGATTAGGTGACCTGGACTAAAACACTAGCAAACATCTCTTACTTGCTTTTTCTCCGTTAGATCTGCTTTAGCTTACAGCTGATTGAAAGTGTTACAATCCCTTTGTATCCAGAGCTAAGGGGTGAAAAAGCAGCGGCAGGCCATTAGTCTTCAGATTTAAACGTTATTGATGATAGAAAAACTGATTCCTGCAGGGGGAACAGGAACATTAAATAGGCAATATCAGGTAAAATCGACTATTTGAGCTCTATGTCATTTTATAAACTTATTCCCTCATCAAAAATATGCCTGGAGTTACTTTTTATTATCCATCCATGCTTGAGAAAATCTCTCTTTACATTTGGTTTATTCTTCTGTCCTTCCTTAAAGAATACTTCCTTCATTCTTCAGTTCCTTCATTTTTTCCCCATCATTCTTTCCTGCCATTTTGTCTCCCGTCTCCTTCCCTCCTTCCTTCCTTAGGTTCTTCCTTCTGCCTCCATACTTCCCTCCTTCCTTCTTGCTGTGTAACTGTTGTATTGATGTGTTGATTTTCTGCATTGTTTTGCTCTGTATTTTTTTAAATCTCCTCTCCCTCCCTCTCCCTGGTCTTTCTTCCAGCTGAGCTGCCCAGTAAAGGCTTCCAGTGCAGATCCGCCATCTTTCCCAGGTTCTAGAAATCCAGTCCAAACCGCAAATCCAATTCAAATGGTCTCATCTCCCTTTCATTCTGAATAATTCACCGTTTCTGGAAAGTCACGGCGATTAACTAACTGACTCTGCCATTTATTTCCAGTATTTCCCTCCAGATTGAAGCAGGTGTTCAATCCAAACCCGACCCTGATCTCCAGCAGAGTCAACATATTCATCACTGAAAGTGACATTGCACCGCGCTGCCTCCCCCCTGGGGGGATGTTAACATTAAACATCCTGCAGCCTCCTGGAGGCCCGCAGGGGGCGCTGCGGGGCGCTGCGGGGCGCGGCGTGTGAACGCTTCCATATTTAAGGCGTCATAAGGAGCAAGACTCTTCTCCCTCATGAAAAATGCACAGCGGCGGATTCATTACTCCGCTGAGCTGAGTGAGTGTGACAGGCGGGGAGCTGGAGCCACCGGGGGCGGCGGGGCCCGGGGCCCGGGGCCGGGGGGCCGGGGGCCGGGGCCGGGGGGCCGGGGGCCAGGGGCCTGGGGGCCGGGGGCCAACATCCAGCTTCTCCAGCTTCTCCAGCTTCTTCTACGCTCTGCTTGGATTTTTCCAGATAGTTGAAGGAGCCTCGCGCCGCATGAGACCGAGCGCGTGCCGGCCCGTCTTACGCATGCGCGCTCATTGGACAGTAATCAATTGCCTGTCTTGTGCAGCGTGATGCGTGTGACCCCTGATCTGCACCTCGGGGCCTTTATGCTATTAATAAACTCTCGCGTTATCATCGTTTGACGAGACAAACGGACGGGGAGCTGGCAGCGCGCGCTTTACGTAATGAAATGAAGCGCAGATGAGGCTCGTTGTTAAAACTTCAGATATGATGAAATGTTTGGTTCTGATTGGTTCTTATAGAGTCTTATATAAATCTACTGGTCCTTTGCTTATTCAGTCAGATCATAAACTTGAATGTGTTTTAATTAGATGTATATCATGTAGATCATTGTGAAATTGATATTTATTTTTAGAAATAAAATTCTGAAAAGTGTGGCATGTCCTTGAATTTCCACTCGAATCATAAAACGTTACGACTGGGGATGTTTGGTTTTTATTCTGTGCAAAACCAAGTTAGATTGGACAAAGCACACCAATGATCAATTTGCCAGATTTTCACAAATTGTGATTTGGATTGAAGTCTGGACTTTGACTAGGCCATTACAGTACATGAATATGCTTTGATTTGCAATGACCAAAAGTCACAAGAAGATTCTTTTTTCGTTTGTTCTTGTGTTGAGTAATTAGTTTATGGAAAGTTTTGGGCCACTGAAGGAAAACTGTTTAGTATTTTATTATCACTAATAAATAAAACTTTTTCAACTTTTACCTCAAGTTGTATTGATCAAGTTAGAACCTGTGAACTGTTTACTTAAAACACATTTTAATATGTTTTTGGTCTTTTAGAAAGATGTTACACAGTTGTATGAAAGGAGAGGGAAGTAAAAATCTTAAAAGTGTGGCAAGCATTTGGGCTCAGCCGCGCCTGAATTAATACTTACCAAATTTTCAGGGATGTTTATGGTCATCACTCCACCAGCTGGGAACGTCTGTATATGGGAGAATCTGTAAACATCAGTTTTGTTGAGTTACAACAGATTCTCAATTGGTTTTAAGTCTGGACTTTGACTAGGCCATTCTAACACATGAAAATGCTTTAGTTTAAACCATCTCAGCCTGAAGTTTTCTCTCAGTATTGTCCTTGATTTAGCTCCATCCATTTCCCCATTGAGCCGGATCTGCTTCCATGTCTCCACTGAACAACAGAAATCCCACAGCATGATGCAGCCACTGTCGTATTTTACTGTGTTGAAGTTTAATTTTGGTCTAAACTGCCTGGAGCGCTGTGGTCCTAAAAGCCTCATTTAGAGAATCACTTTCTTCTTGACACTCTTCCATAATGTGTGTGATTCAGCCAACAGCCTCTCCCCTCTGAGTTATGGACCTCTGCATTACCAAATTAGAGCCGGAAACTTTCAGAATGTGCTGCTTTTTAAATCCTCCGTTTTTCAGTCCCTTAAATAGCCACTACATCACTTTTCCTGCAGCTCAGTTTTTCAAACGGATCCAACTCTCTGCGCTGTGACACCTTCCAGCAGAGGAACAGACCTCGGCATGGAAACCAAACCCAGAACCGCTCAGATTCAGACGAACAGAACTACAGATTCACAGCTTCATCTGGGCTTTGTTGGTTCTCTGCAGCAGCAGCTGCTGCAACAACAACGCCTCTCAATCTGGAGCAACAGTTTCTCTCAGATGAATTCAGCCTGTGCAAATTAGTGGCTGCTGCTGCTGCTTTGCACCGTGGGCAAGATTTGAGATTTAAATAATTTCTGAGACGGTGGAGAAGTCTGGAGAATGGCAGACAAGCTGACTAATAACACAGGGGAAAGTAACAAGGTCTGTAATGACTCCAGGAATGTCTGATCCTCTGCACAGGGAAAAGAAAACAGTCAGCTATGACTTAGGCTGCTTTACAAAATGTAACAGAGGATGAGATTTAAAGCAGAGCAGGAAAATAATAAGATGAATGCAGAATTTGGAATAATGGACTTTGAACCCTTTGGACTTCTGGAGCCATTTTCATTAGAAGAATTTGCCTCAGACTTCTTATAAACTCCATCACTGATGCAGACAAGTGTTTAGTTTTTATTTGAAGGATGATTTAAAACGGGCTGCACTTGATCCCTGCTGCTCTGCTCTCTTGTGTGAGGAGTGTGTGTGTCTGTGTGTGTGTTTGTGTGGGAGTTGTGGGCATATTCACAACTCAGTTATCAGAATAACTCTAATTAGGCTATTTTTACTCCCTCTTTTCAACAGCTCCTGGGTGTTTACATTTGCTAATGAAGGCTCGGGTTAAAAAAAGGGGGAAAAGCTCGTCTATCAGGATGCATCACCATCATCCCTCTGACACATTAACTCTAAAACCTCCAGAGAAGGACGCCACCAATCAGCCGGCGGCGGCTCACGCCTTTGTCTGCACCTATTCGCTTATATTTACTCAGTTTCTACTAATTTCGCACAATAAAAGCAGACTAATTAATTGACAGTGAGACTTTTTGTTTTCTTGCTTGGTTGACTGGAAGACGCTTCTTCACCAGATTACTGTGTTTAAAACTCTTTTTGCCTTCATGCAATTTACATATTTTCCATTTAGTACGTTCAGGACTTTACAAAGTTGAAGTTGTTCTTTCAGCCAACAGCAGAACATTTCAAAACTTATTTTCATATTTGTTTTTTTTTCGGGAGGAACCTGATAGATACTGGAGTCGCTTAATCATTTTTATTTGAATAAAATTGATACCTGTGAACCGCATTGTAATGACTGAACAGCAGATTAACCTCTGTGGCTCTATTACTCCATCTAGTGGTCACGTGTAGAAACGGAAGACACCTTAAAACGCCGGGCAAAAAAAATAAATGAATAAAAAATAAGAACCCTGAGGCTTGGTCAAACCTTCTGCTTATCATTTGGCACCGAAACACATTTTTGTGTCGCAGCTTTCTGTGGATAATAATTGCTCCTCAGTCTCACAACACATTTTCCTCACTATATTTGTCCCTTCAGGTTGTGAAAATATAACAGAACAAAAACAAAAAAACTATACACAACCTGATCAGTCTGACCTAATCAATGATCCAGATGGAAATGGTTCATAGCATGTTAGACTGTGGTTTGGTTTTGTTAATTAATTACACAAAAATCAATAATTATATGAATTCTAATCACACTAACGGCCATTTGAAAATGGTCGATTAAACAAAAAAACAAAAGCAAAACAGCAGCAGGAACAGAAAAGTTTAGGAAAACTGAAAGAGAGGAAGCAGCTGCGTATTGACAAAACTTTGTCAATATTCATGTTGAAATAACACAATCTTTGATGGCGCTCTTGCCATCAAATAAGAAACACAATTAAAAACAGTAAAATGTTTTTTTTTTCACACAATAACTATTAAAGCACATGCGCGCCACCGTCCTCCTACCACTTCCTGCCGTCTTCTTCTTCGTAGTTTGCGCCTATGACAACATCCGGTTGTTGATCATGTGACTCCTGTGACGAGAAAAACATGTTTTCATTGCAGTTTTGTGAAATAAACCAATTTTGATGCGGGAAAAGTTTTTAAAGAAAACGGTTGTCAAAATATCGGTTTCCATTGAGAGCATTTATTTTCTAAATGTCAAGTGGTGCAATTATATGGTAAATAAGCAGCTAGTCACAAAAGAAACGTGAAGAGCTAATTAGAGGCGAGTTGATGCAGCTGGGAAAGGTAAATGAGGAAACAAAGAACAGATGGGCAGGATGAGGCGAAAACAAAAGGAACATAAGGGAAAAACCTTATGGTAACAAAAAAAAACATAAATGATAAAATGATGATAAATGAATTATAATTGGCCATGACTGAACCACCATGATGGAAGTGACAGGAAGACACTTTTCTGACATAAAGTACATAAAATTGTCTGTATGGACAGAAACATATTGATTATAAAATCTATCGAAGCAAGAATAACAAAGTGTGCCATGAAAATTCAACCAAATTGGACCAGATTGATCAGCAGAACATTTATTGGGTCTTTTTTTGTGTCTTTTTCGTTTCTTTCTTCCAGGTCAGACGTCAGACATTTTTCTGTTACCTTTAAGAGAAATTGATTATTTTTACTACATCATCCTTTAATCATCAGAGACATTGTAGTTGCAGTTAAAACTACCTAGAAGTGGTTACTTCTTCTTTCTGCCGACAAATTACATGTTTCTACTTCAGAGTTATGATCACAAGCTTAGCAAGTTCCTTGATTAGCAAGATAAAATAACATTTTGATCATCAGAGCATAGAAAGATCATATATACTGAATGTTCTCTGTATTCCAGACAAAGGATGGTATTTAGTATGGAAGAAGGGTTTAGTGTTGGTGTGACTAAATGTGAGTCCATTTAAAGTATTTTCTAGGTGTCTGCCTGAGCGGTTCGATCTGAGCTGTTTGTAATGCATCGCAGGTGCAGCAGCATCTTCACGGCGTCTCCACATGTCATTTGATCAGAGCAGAAAACAACAACTGTCTCCAGGCAACGCCTGAAACTAAACATCCCGCATCATGGCTGCAGCTTTGAACCCCTTCTCTTCTCTTCCCACAGAGATAAAAGTGATCAACAGGCTGAGCTCTGGTCTGTGCAGGGCAGGAAGGAGGGATGAGCCGGGAACTGGACGTGTGGCCTGTCCGAAGCCCGTTGCCTTGGCTCCGCTCAGAGACGACGTCCCCCTGCTGGACCCCTGCAGCGGCCATCTGAGCGCAGGAGCCAGAGTGCAGCTTGGGATCCAACGCCGGACAGAGTTCATAGATCCGTTTTCACAGTGGCTCAGGAAAAGGCCTCAAACAACGGCCAGCCTCTCAGGTTAGTGCTGACCCAACCAGTGGAGAGCAAGAACTTGGTTACTTATAGGTACATCTGTGTTCTAAAGTAGATTTAATTCTGCTTTTCTACTCCACTGCATTTCTATAAAGTTGTGTTTCATGTACATTCACATCATATTTTCCATCCTTAATGTGTTTTTAAATGGTTATAGAAAGTGACGGATTACACAATCGGTGCAGATGCACAGACATTCTCAGCTTTACAGACAATATCACAATATCAAAAAATAACTTTTGGGTCCAAGTTTTAGAAAAGGTGTCAGGAAATCTAAATATTGTTCACTAATAAGCCATAAAAAAGTGGAATATAATGTATTTTTTAACTGTGGACAAGTTGAAACGATCCTGTGTTTGATGTGTCTAATGTCCATTTCTCTGCACATAACTTTCACTTGAATGTATTTTCTGCAGTTAAAAATAACACATTTTGATTTGTTTTAAACAAAATCTTTAAAGGTATAATTATCCATCTTTTTTATTTGAGTTAGTTGTATTTAACTTTGCAGGTCACCCCTGAAATTCACAAATCCATGTGTGAAAACATGGATTATCTACAGCATTGATCATTAAAATGACTCATTAATATATTAAAGAAAATATACAAACAGTTAATGATATTCCAAATAATTGAGAAATACATTTACTTTCAATGCTTTAAGTATTTTTTAAAAGCAGGTACTTTTATTCAAGTAAAAAAAATGTTAGCGTTGTACTTTTTATGTATTTGTACTTTTGTTTAAGTACACAGTTGGATTATTTTCTGTGACTCCAGGAGGATTAGAGATGCAGCAACAAAAGCAAGACTGAGTGATGAAATAATTTAAAGGAAGGACTGAAGCTTTTATATATCTACTGTAAATTAATGACAGATTTATTATCAGTAGTTGGTGGTTTAGTGATTCACCTTTGCTTCAAACTTTCTAAAAGTTGTAAAAAAAAATCAGAAATACAAATGTTCTTTCTTTTTAATAACTTTTTAAAGTCTAAAATCCACACTAACAAGACATTATTAATGCAAAGTGGAACTGCAGAGCAGGAATGCAAATGAAACGGTATAGAGACGCATAATTGGGCTGAAAAAGCAACTGGCTCTCCGTTAGTGTTCACCTGTAATCACAGCCATTAGAGCTAATGGCTGCTTCACCATCAGAATGTAAAACAGCAGCAAACAGCAAAAACAAGACTTCAGGGCAGTTTTAGTTTTTATTTATTGAACCTCAGCTGAAGGTTACATTTTAAAACCTTGTATGATTTGGTGAGACGTTGTCCCTGATTCTAAGCATTTCTTTGATAGGTAATCTGAGCTCAGTCTCTGATCATGATTCACGTTTGGTGCTGAAACCTGAACGCTGTGGTGTCAGTCCAAGGTTCAGCCGATGCCACTCGGTCACAGAGGACAGCAGCAGCAGCAGCAGCAGCAGCAGCAGCAGCAGCAGCAGCAGCAGCAGCAGCAGCAGCAACGCTCTGCAGCCTCCCTGACAAACATCTGGTGAGTGACGACCGAACCGGATCTCCAGCTCTGAAATGTGTTTTTGTTGTCAGATGGAGAAATTGAATAATCCAAAATGTTTATTAACTCCAGCCGCTTTTTCAACTGATGGTCACACCTCGCAATTTATTTTATTTTTATTTTTTTTACTGCAATGTTGAAGTAATGACTTGTGTTTTATAGCTGGAGTGAAGTATTATCCATAAAACATCGTCAGCCAGGTGTTCACTTCGAGAACATTATCCTGATTTATGATTTTATGTTGAATATTATAACTGAAGTTATCAGGAGAAAATTCAGTAGATCACTGAGTAGGAAGGTGATGGATGGATGGATGGATGGATGGATGGATGGATGGATGGATGGATGGATGGAAGGATGGACAGACGGATGGATGACCATCATCCTCTCCTGTTATGTGAACAGACTGAACGTCTCTTTCTGAACCTCAGTGATCTTCCTCCACTAAACCTTGTTCTCCATCAGGCCTCCTCCTGTTCGTCGGCCTGCTGCTCGTGCAGCGATGACTCAGCGACGCTCCGACGCTACATTTACACTCCTTCCACTCAGAGGTCAGAAAACAGTGACATCTAATAATAAAGCCAAACAAAGCTCCCCTCCCACACGCGCCGTTATGTAAAGCCTGCAGAGTGTCACTCTGCCTTTGGAGTAATCCAGAGTGAATAGGTTAAATCTTGCGCTCCAGTGATGTCATCAGCAAACCTTGTGGCCTCTGTTCACGTTAAGAGCTGCGCAGAGGAACCATGCAGATGAAATGGAGCAGAATCAGATCATCACCCAGGCTGCCTGTTGAGATTATGCAATGAAAGAGGGGAAACAAACCCCAACCGATACCTTGAACTGTCCTGACAGGAGCGATGAGGAGGTCAACTGGGGGATGAAGTTCCCCAGATCCCTAAATGCAGCCGGAGCGGCTCTGGAGCGCCGGGCCGACCCTGTGACCTCATCACGGCGCTACAGCAGCAGGCCTCAGCTGGGGCAGGTGAGCTCGGTCCTGACTGACATCACAGCTAAACCATTTCTCCATTTTTACTTCACTCCTTTCTCTTAAAGGGCCGGAACACTGAAAAACTGAATACCTGTTGCTCTGTAATTAGCTTGAGGCTATTTAATGGAAATAATCTAGTTTACCCTGCAAATGTCTTTGTACACTTGAATTAAAGCAAAACAAACTTAAAAATAATTTTTTAGCAAGATATGGGAGTTATTTTAATGTGAATAATTTATTTATTATTGATTTAAAATGTACTAATTCCACTGGCAGATTATTTCATTTGTCCTTACAAATAAGTTTTCTTTTGAGTTTGACAGTGGAGCTATTACTTTTTTCAATCAATCTTGTTTACTTAAAACTGTATTATATCATCCTGAAAAATTACTGATAAGTCTGATCTTTTTGTCTACTCAGACATTTGCACAAGAAACTAGACCAATAATACTCACATTTCGTGTATTGGCAGT
>CAEGAF010113568.1:0-17339 GCA_903067075.1 Micropoecilia bifurca
ACACACACACACACACACACACACACACACACACACACACACACACACACACACACACACACACACACACACACGCACACACGCACACGCACATGCACACGCACACACAGGCACACAAATACAGAAAGAGAAAATTGCATTCAGGGAAAGACTTCAAATGTACTGTGTACACTGCGAAGCAAACAAAAAGTCATAAGGCCGGTTAAAGCAACACCTTGCACAGGAAATCACACAATCTATGAGCATAATGCGAGGCAGAGACGAGGCGCTCAGACACATACAGATTCCATCTGCTACAAACATTCCTGCTGCAGGAATACGTGACAGGCTGAATGAATGTTCCATTAACCAGAAGGACAAACGTCCCCCCCCCCCACCTGCATCCTGTATTCATCTTCTGCTCTCTCATTTCATCTCTTTCCCTCACCCGAGCTTCTATTTCATCTCTTGGGGGGCAATAGTGTTGTGTTGACAGTCGCAGAGAAGAAAACACCACTAGACCGTGTTAAAAAACAATGCGATCAGAGGTGCGACTATCCTTCGCTGTCACATCTCCTTTCTGCGACATGCAGTTCACCTGTGGTTAGCTGCGCAGCCCCTGTTCGCTCACTCTTCGTGGCAGATGTTTCTCTTACATGAGGAGGGTGTGAGGGTCGGTGTCATCAAGAGAAATATCTGCTCACGACTCCCGCTATCTGACTGCCTGTCAGGTCCTGGTTTGGGTACGGCAAAAACCCACCTGTTGTGAATTGCGTCACCTCCTCCACCCTCCCGACCGGGCAGTTGCTGTTGAAGGCGTACAGGTTGAACGGTTTGGGCTCCCTGCTCAGCTCGCCCCACAGCTCGTGGTTCGGTGAAGTCCATCGACTGGCCAGGGTGTCGTAATCCCGCCTGCCGAGGTGGACCAGCCGCGTGAACGGATCGTACAACCCCCCGTGGAAGCCGATGGTGAGCTGGAAGTCGGGGTTGGTGTCCTGATAGACCTCCCCGTAGGGGGTGTAGAGGATCTCTTTGACCAGTCGACCCTTGCTGGAGAACACCGCCCTGGGGCTGCCCACGCTGTCGCAGGCGACGTAGAACTCCTCCCCGCTGCTCAGCTCCATTGCGATGAGGTGGCCCTGGAGGTCGTAGTACAGCGACGTGATCAGGTTGCTGCTGTGGTTGTACAGGTGGCTCACCCTGGTGGGGTGCGACAGGTCGGCGTAGAAGAACTGCAGCTGCTCGCCCTCGCTGTTCTTCGTGGCCACACGGCGGCCCAGGCCGTCGTAGCGGTACCAGACGGTGCGCTCCGTCGCCCGGTTGAAGACGCGGGTCAGCAGGCCGTTGGAGTTGTAATCGAACAGGTCGTTGGCTCGCTGGCGGAGGAAGCCGTCGTCGTCCACGCTGTACTGCAGCTCCCCGAGGTGTGTGATCCGGTCCCTCTGGTCGTACCGCAGCGGCGTCAGCCTTGGGAAACGAAGATCCGTTACTTCGGACAGCGGCTGGCAACATCCTTTAGAAATGTTTCACATTTTGTCCTGTTATAAAATCTGATTTTCAGATTTTTTTTATGTGTTGGCACTGAGAAGTGAAAGGATGTTTTATGAATAAAATCTGAAAAGTGTGGCCTCCCCTTCCTCAGCAGAAGTTATATTGATCTGATCTGACATTCAAAATGATTTGCTTGATAATCGGGTCAGGCTCAGACGAAAATGCACAATATAAGGTTCTCTTAATCAACTTTCTATAGTCCAAATAGAGGAGTAGATCATTTTCCCTGTTGAGGTAATAAAGAAAGTTCTATCCTGCTCCGCTCCAATCAGTCACACATCCAAGCTAATTTGCAAGCTAAACAAAAGCTAAAAATGGGTCAAAGTTGCACTGTTTACGTAAGTGGTGGTCTCGAAATGAAAGTAGCAAAATCTTAAAATAATACGCCCTGCCTACTTTGGTTCAGGCCTTTAATCAAAGTTAACTAGTCAGATCGGACCTGGACACAAGGCCCATGGGGTGGGTGGCATTTTTATTTATTTATTTTACATTAAATGTCAAGAGTTTTTTTACTCAGATGCCCCCAAATAAAGTCCTCTGCAACCAATTACCTCCACTACTCACATTATAACTAAAAATAGTTCAATATAGTCTCAGTAAACATGCAATCTACAAATCTGGTCTTCATAAGAGCGTGACAGAAAGATGCCATTGTTGAAAAGAAGTTGTTGGAGGTTTAATTTGCTGTTTGCTACAAGCCATGCAGAGCACCTGGAAAACGTGGAAGCAGGCGCTGTGCTCATATGAGAGCACAATGAAACTTTCTGGCTTAAATGAAAATCATTATGTGTGGGATCCAAAATGCCGTTCAGCTATCACTCTAAAGTGAAACATGGCGGTGTGGCTTTTTCTTAAGCTTGACAAGGGAAGCTGATCAGAGCTTAAGATTTGAAACTGGGACAGAGGTTAAAATTTAGCAGGATAGTGACCCTAAAACATGCAGCCAGAGCTTCAGTTAGATAGATCATATCAAAGCATTGATGGTCCTGCCAAAACCCAGAGCTAAATTCAGTTGAGAGTACGTTAAAATGTGAGGACTGGTGTTCACAGACGCTTCTGATCCGATGTGACTGAGATCGAGTGGTTTTACAAAGAGAAACGGGCAAAATGTCAGTCACCAATATTGCAAGGCTGGTAGAGACATTCCCCAAAAGACCCGCTGCAATTTGGATTCAATAAAGTATCGAGTCCGGACCTGAAAAAACACACATTTGTCTCACTTTCTAGGTCTTTTCTTGTTATAAGAACAGTTAAAAGCATCCCCTTCCTTCCAATTGGCTTTTATATTTGGGAAAGTTCTTCATTTAAGTAAGCATTAACGCTTACCGTTGTCTGTGGAACAATGCGGGTGGCGTAGATTTAAAACAGTGAAACTTTTATGTAACACACAGCGAGCTGCAGATGTCGACTTACCGAGAGCTCGTTCCATGACTGAGCAGGTTGATGTTCCCGTTGAGGTCGTAGCCGTAGCGCCACTGAGGGCGCTCGTTCACCGAGGCGCTTTGCAGTTGGCTGTCTGCGTCGTATTCGTAGGTGTACCGGGTCACGTTGCTGTCCACGCCGACTCTGATGTCACAGGTGGTGATGCGCCCTGCCGAGTCGTACTGAATGGTCATCCAGTAGGCGATGGACTTCAGGATCTCGTACTGGACCTCGACCACCTGGCCGTAGGAGTTGAACACCTTGGTGTGCTTCATCAAATGGGTGGTGATGACCTAGGAGAAGCACAAACAGGGCACAGTAAGCAAAAGACTTTAATGGAACTTTTTTTCCTCTACAGTTTAAGGCTCTTAAAGGCTTCATTGCCTCTACAAGGCCTCAGTTATTTTTTTTACAACAGCCATGTTTTAACCCTCCCGCTGTCTTAGCTTCAAGAGAAGCGCGGCGTGTTGTTCCATCAGACCGTCAGTTCACAAAACCACACACAAACGAAAAGGATGTTTGTTCAACATTTAGCAATAAAAACATCCTTTCATTAAAAAGACAATGGTTGTTACTTTAGTTGTGGTGCTTCTGAATTAGGTTAAGAATGTCCTTTATTATCCTGATCATCTTTTTGAACTTTGATATCAGTCAAAGTCTTTAATTACATCCTGTACATGTAATGACTAGCATAAACAAACACTTGCAGGTTTCTCTTTTAATTCTCAGCCTGTGTTTGGGGCCATGTGCTTTGTGTTTGTGTCTCAGCTGGGGGAAGCAGACGGGGTTCCTTCCTCAATCCGTTTTGGTTAGAAAGCTCTGTTTAGGACAGTTTATGATCTCCATGGTTACCCACTGCAAACACGTTTTTTTCTTTTAAGGGGGTTCATAACAATTCTGATTTGGATCATGTTCAGTTTACACAGTAATACAAATAAACATTTTCATGTATTTTATAAATAGAGGTGAAAGATCGACACAACAGACTATATGACCGAAATGTGGAAGGAAATGATTTTTGTTTTTTTGTTGTTTTTTTCAAACACTTTTTTGGGAAACTTTGCACTGCAGTTACAGCTATAAATCCTTTGGGTATTCTTTCTTCCATATTTGAACATATTTTGAAAACAGCCCAAGCTCAGTCAGACTGAACTGAGATCGTCTCTGACAGCATTTATTTAAGTCATGACAAATATTTTTAGCCATATTTAGATCTGGACCATTCTAAAACATGAATATGCTCTGGGCCAAACCCTCCCATTGTGTTTCTGGTTGAATGTTTAGGAGTCATCGCCCTCTTGGAAGGTGAATCTCAACAATTGTCTTAAATCCTCTAAAATGTTTCTGTCCAGAACCACAATGAGTTTGGGTCCTTCCATCTTGAACCTGTTGAAAGTTCAGACCCAATTCTTGATGAATTTGAAGTTGTGTAATACTCTTCTCATTTTCAGATGGTGCATTGAACAGAACTCTGTTGGATGTTGATATAAACTCTGACCTGCACAGTGTTTTCCTTTTTCCTACATCTTCAGTTTTTAATCATATGACTTCAGATGGAAATTCACTTTTTATTAAGAGGTATAAGTGTGTCCGGGGACATACGCTTTTCAGGCTTTTATTTGTCAAAAAAAAAATTCCAACCACTTTGTGTTAGTCTACCACATAAAATCCCGATAAAATCCACTGATGTTAGTCAATATCTTGCCCGGCGAAGCTTGAACAGCAGCAAAATCCAGTCAATAGTGTCATACCTGGTTGAGGTCATAGAAGATGACGCTGAACTTGCCAAACTGCTCCACCCGGCCAGAAACATCCACGTAGCGGTACAAATCGATGGGCAGAGGGGTTTCATTGATGACCGCCTGCATGCTGGTGACTCTGAAGTTGTTGTAGCTGTAGTCAAATCTGGCATTGACCAAGCCTTCCTCGCTGAAGCGGAAGATTTGCCGACTTGTCAGGGGGCCTTTAAAAAAGAAGAAAAAAATGCATTAGAAGATGAAAGAGAGGAAGGCATCCCATGCGTCTGAGAGCAGAGCATTTAGAGCTGCTCCTCACACTGCCGAATTAATTTAAATCAAAAGCTAATTCGCCGTCGTTAACAGACACAGTTCAAACCGTTCGATCTCAACTATGTCCACGCCGCTATGGCATTTCCAGTGGTGACCTTTAATATGAGGAGATAATGAAATCCAAAGACAATAGCGCTGATGAGCCAATGTGCTCCTTAATGTCAGGACATCAGCATTAACAACACCATCCTTCACCTCTGCTGCCTGGCCGCGCCAACTCATCCTGCTTCGGAGTTGGAGTTGGGGTGTTTGGTGGAGCCTGCTAATGAAACACTGTTATGCAGCTATTCGAGATGACTCTGATTGCAGACTAAGTGTCTCGCTTTGAAGCCCGCTGGATAGGTGGATCAGCATTACGTCGTCTATTTTTATTTTTCCATGGAATGTTGATTCGGAACCTTGGCTAATAGGGAGGCGGCGCAGGAGAGCAAAATGCGAGGCTTTTCCTGAAGCCCCCAGGAGGCTGGCAGTCTGTTTGTCTCTAGCTGTCACTTCTCAGAGATGTAACTTTTTCTTTTTTTTTATTTCAGTGCTTTTACTCCCTTTGCCTGCTTCTCTTCTTTACACTTTTGGGGTTCCTTACTTTTCCTTGTCTCCTCTCAAGGGACAATTACCACTATCTCTTCCCCTCTCTAAGGCTCCGTTTGTTCTGCTGAAATGAGATCAGTTAAAGGAAAGGTGAGAGTCTATTCACGGGGAGGGCAAAGCGATAAACACACACACACACACACACACACACACACACACACACACACACACACACACACACACACACACACACACACACACAGCTGCAGATTAGTGACACCTGAACGTGACTCACCAATCACAAAGGCACGGGAAGTGGACCGGCATGAAAGATGGGAGCGTTCTCAATGACCCTGGACAGAGCCTGGAAGCTAAAGGAACTGCTGAGCTGTGTCAACAACGACAGCATCTATCTGCTGCCGACAACTGAGGCTCCTAATGATGAACCTGATAAAACCTCATGGTTACTGCCGCGCCCTTCTAACTGAGAACTGTATTTGGTTTGGGTCTATTGGCTCTTCAAAGGGTTTTCGGTTCCCCGTGCAAATCGACACCCGTTGCTATTCAAAGCCGGGCTATAACCAGAACTAATGTTGAGCTGGCATAAATTTAGACATAGACGGGGCAGAGTTGGTTTGCAGATGAGGAAGAGGCGACGCAGCTCATGGGCCTGGGGGTGGTCTTGTATTCAAAGCTGTGGTAGACCACAGTCTCTTCCACTTGAACATGCTCGGCTCGATTCACACTTCTAACTGTGGCTGCCTCAGTCTCAGATGAAATAGCGCTGTGTCTGACTCAAAGCCAGACCTGAGAGTTTGAGATCTATGATGAAATCTGGTTTCCCCTGCTCTCTGTACAGAGGTCATTTGCTCAAAAAAGGATTTTGATTTAAACTGTGAATATTAGGGAAAAATAAGTTTGGCTAACAAAGAATCAGCTTTAAAACGACGGCTATTGTTGTAGAGTAGAAATAGCTCTTGAAACTGAGCGCCACAGACACTGACATAGGACAAAACGGGGTCCCTTGACTCAGAGGCGCAGTACAGTGAAGGTTTAGGATTGAACCCTTAATCTGAAGTGACCTTAAATAAGAAAATATATAAATATATGATTTTTCAATCCCACTGGGTCAAAATGACTCTGCTTTTCTTTGTTTACGTCTCTCATTGCTTCTTTAATTTTATTGTGTAATTTAAGACCGATTTTGATTTTGTTAATTTTTTGGTTGGTTTTAACAGCTGTCAAAGTGACTACAGTACATTACTGATGAAAATGAGCTTCTTTTAGCCAACATCGGAACACTGATATTATCTGATTTTGATTAATTATGTGATTAATATTTTAAGAAAAAGATTTCTTAGCATTTTTTATACATATGGTTTTGCTTTATGGTCAAGTGCTGCTGACACAAGTTGAAATCAGTGAAGTGAGATGGACGCTGCTGTAGAAAGTTTGACTAGTCTGTAGATAAGTTGCTGTACAGGTTAACCAATCAGATGTCAGGGTTTATTTAGTGAGATACAGCAGCTGTTTCATTGATTTTATAATAAACTTTAGCACAGAAAGCAAAAAAGTAATTAAAAAGTCCTGTATATATTTAACACAAATATTGGTTAGATACCAGTGAGTCATATATTAATATCTTCACAATGTTTTGAGGACATATTTGTATTTCTCATTTATTTATTTAATTGGACTGTTAGCTTCAATGGCAGGAATGCCATCTGAAATCTGTTGTACATTGCAAAGATAAAATCTTACAAAGTATTTTTGGTCTAGTTTTTAGTGCAAATATCTTAGGACACTTCAAATAAGACAAAACTAACTTACAACTAACTTTTCAGCAAGATACATGAGTTTGTTTTAAGTAAATAATTCCTTAATATTGTTGAAAAAGTATTAATTCCACTGACAGATTACTTCACTTATAATATGGGAAAATGTCTTTTTAATAAGTGAAAATAATCTGTCAGTGAAACCAGTATTTTTCATCACTATTAAGGAATTATTGACTCAAAACAAGCTCCTTTTTCTTGCTGAAAAGTTAGTTATAAGTTAGTTTTGTCTTATTTCTAAGCTGCTTACAGTAGAAGCTGGACCAAACATACCTACTACGACTTTATGCTTTTGCAGTGTAAAGGAGAATATTTGTGCAATAGTTTGTGACCTTAAACTCTAGAGACAGTGATCCAATTCAGTCCTTCTCTGCGATTAAACCTTACTGAGATGCTGTGGCTTTACATCAAACACACTCTTTTAATTTGAAAACACCTCAAAATTTGCAACAAAGAGGGGATTGGGGTAGTTTGAACAGCCTGACTTTTTTATTTACTTGGCTTTTGTTTGTCAGAAGGAAGAAAATGTGACAAAAAAAGGAGCAATGGAAGACATTTTGGCAGCGTACCCGTCTGTCTGTATCGTATGGAGCTTATGAAGCCGTCGTGGGTGAGGTGAATGGTCTTGACGGTGCCGGAGGCGTCGTCGTAGGTGAAGGTCACCAAGGTGGAGTCATACACCACCTCTGAGAGCCTCGCTGCTGGTGTATACCTTTATACAAAACAACAAAATAAAAGAAAAACAAGCAGAAGTGGAAAAAGAAGTATTACACTTGAGCTCAACACAATCCATTTCATTTTCAATTTCAGCAGCCGTGCTACGTGGAATAAATAATCCAAAGATCCCTCGGGGCCATTGAGGAAGAGGCTGCATCGTTTTTCAACGTTTCATCAGAATCAGGAGCATTTACTGGCACAGTCGTGGCGTTTTAGGTCTCGGAAATGGCACCGTTCATAACGCCGCTCTCACGCGGTCCGAAGAGTGTCGGGAATGTACAACACGCCTGGATAAGATCAGTGGTGTCTGGCTCCGTTCGGCACTCTGAAGCAATCATAGGCGGGAACTGACCTCGAACCCGTCTCCCCGGTCCGTTCGTTCGGTGTCATTAGTAAGGACAGCAGGTTGTGTGTTCCACTTTTTAAGATTAGCCTTTAACTACAGCACTCCCACTGAGGCAATCTCTTTTATGTGGTGTTTTTTGTTTACACAAGCAGTGATTGTGCCAAAGTAGAGTAGAGTGATAAGCCCCGCGTTGCCGTGGGGAACCGTACCTGTAGATGACGCTGCGGCCCGTCCCCAGGTACTGGGTCCTCCGCAGGCGCCCGTCCAGCGTGTAGTCCTGCATGAACGAGGCCTGGCTCTCCGGAGGGGTGTAGATGTTCCTGTAGTAGCCGACAGACAGCAGCGACTGCAGGGCGTGCTTCACCATGCTGGGCATCGTCACGGCAACCAGGCGGTCCGTTTGGTCGTAATCAAAGATGTAGCGCCGCTGGCTGTGCAGGAGCAGCATGATGGACTGCAGGAACACGCAGAGGACAGAGAAGGAGCTCTGAGTGGCTTCCTGGAGGTTTTGTCAAGTTTTTATTTTTACTTTGACCCTGTTCTGTTGGAGAAACCCTCATTTATTTATTTATTTATACAAGTTTAGGCAGCCTACGGTGCTTTGCAAAAGTAAACCTTGGATCTGTTCAAGTCAAGTCGAGTTTCTTTGTATCGAAGATTTCAGGAAGAAAATGAATAATAAACAATACAAATGTGTCAAATGTCATCAAAATCATCAAGCAAATTGTACATAAAATATACTCATCAATCTTCCACTTACTACTAATATGTGTTTTCTTTAGCCTTGATTTAATTGAATTCCGTATTTCAGTATCTTTGCAGTTTTCTAGAAGTTTGTTCCAGATTTGTGGAGCGTAGAAGCTGAATGCTGATTCTCTATGTTTGGTTCTATTTCTTCATATCGTGGAACACTGCAACTAAAAGCTTGAGATTTTATGTAGGAATATTTATTTATTTAATACTAAAGTAGAAGAAAAAGTTTCATGTCTGTTACCAGTAAAAATCTGAAAAGTTTGGTAAGTATTGCCCAGTATTTAACTTCATTTGTCTTCTCATCAACTATCTGACCAACGCTCCAATCTCTGCTGATGAAAAGCATCCCCGCAGCATGATGCAACCACTTCCATGTTTCACTGTGGGCATGTGGACTTAGGGTGACGTGTGTTGTTAAGTTTCCTACTGTGTTTTTTGTTTGGGACTGGTTTACATGGCTTTCCAGCACACATAACTAAACATACATTTGACACATTTTATTGCATTTTGGTCTCATTAGAGCGAAACATCTTCTTTGCAGTGACTTTAAATCAGATTTAGCTACTTCGGATCTGTTACTATTTATTATCCATGTCTTGTTAGTTTTTCAAACCAATCAAACCAATATTCCCTGACATGTTCAAAGATTAGAATACCACTTTTTGTCAAACTATGCTTTAAGCTTCCCCACCTTAAATGTTTTTTTTGTGTAATTAAAATGTACTTACACGCAGGTTGACAGTGCATCATTATTTAGTTGCTAACAATCCCAGCGTGATATATTGATGTTTGTTTGCTTAACGTGTGAAAACATGAAAACGTTTTTGAAAAACGCTTCGTTCAGCCCTCCGATAGAAGAATCTATGGGTTTCAGCTACAACGTAGACTGCGTTTAACTCCGACTAAACTATTCTGCTAGGTTTTTTTTAAAAACACAACGAATAAATCCGTCTCATTTAATGCATTTCGTGTTGCATCAGATCATCTGTCAAAGCACCGCAGTGTTTACTGTAAAAGCCCCTTTCAGAAAACTGCTGTTTTATTTTCACAACTCTGCAACAAGAAAAAAGAAAAAAAAGATCCTGTCAATCTGCTCAAAACCCACTTGGGTTCTGTTATGTGCCACAGAGAACATTCCTGGTGATTTTCATGCTCTCAGAGGCTTGTAGCTGTTATCCAGATTTACAGACAGAGCAGATTTCAAAGATTAAAAAAAAAAAAAAAAGGATACACATGAAAAAAGCAGGGAATCTAAAAGAATAACTTTAAGCGGACGGTAAAGGAGGAAGAGGTGCTGCAGATCAGCTTAGATGCTTTCAATTTCCAACATTTGTTTCCCGCAACAGAAGTGGTATTCATCTTGTAAACGCTGGTTTCACTTTCAGGTGAACGACAAGGTTTGCATCATGTGTTAGACAACTTTAAGAGACACCGGCTGCCTTTAGAGGAGAGTAAATACAGGCTGGTTCTGTTACAACATTTCCTCACTCTGTCTGCGTATGTGTAGCTCCAGATCTTGCCGTTGACCCAGGCCCTGGACACCACCCGGTCGTTCTCGTACTCTAGCCGCTCGGTCCACTCTCCGCGGTGGATGGACGACAGCAGTCCGCCGGCCGAGTAGCTGATGTTCACTTCGGTGTACTTGCTGCTGGGCGACCAGACGACGGGCCGGCCCAGCGGGTCGTACTGGATGTGCAGGGTGAACTTCCTGTGGTCGTCGTAGATCTTCCCCACACGGGTGTTCTGGTCGAAGTCTATGGAAAGCAGGTTCCTGTTGTGAGCCTGAAAAGAACAACAGAATAAAACTTTGTTTCTTTTTTTAACTTATAATCATCATAAACTCTGAATGAGGAAGCAGGCTTATTAAATAATTTTTTTTAATAAAATAACTGGCTTGTCTGAGACAAGCAAAGCTTAGATAAATTAATTGTGACATTTGGAGCAAATCCAGACTGCATAATAACAGTAGTAATAAATTACCTCGCGAATAAGAGGAAAAAGTCCTGAGGATTGCAAATTAATTAGCAGCCGTAAGATAAGATGTCAGCTTCTAATAAAATATTCTGACTATGCAATGTGCTTTCTGCTGCAAAACGGGGGGGGCGTCGCTATTGATGGATGCGTTTGGGAAGCCAGGATCGAGTCATTTAACCCGTCGGCCCCCACACCCACCGAGTTCAGACTCGGTTCGTCCAGCGGGTTGTGCAACGTGAAGTTGAAGTGCTGCTCGCACCGCTGAACAGCAGACAGAGAGACCGAGGGGACAATCCCTCCCTGTTTGTAAAGGAAATGGAAATGACAACGTGTTGAAACAAAGAAGATTTACAAGAGCAGCGGAGTGAATTAGAATATCTTTGCAAAGTTAGCTGATTTTAACAATTCGGTTGACTAGGTGACACTTATACGTGGACTTATTGTAACCACAGAGGGATACATTTTAATGATTTTTTTTTTGTTTAGCTGTTTGTATCTTAGAGCGAACGAAAATCCAAAATTCACTTAGTCAGAAAATGTGATAATTATAGAAGGATTAATTTAAAACATGGAGTTTTAACAGAAATGATACTGAAAAAGTCAAAGCAGGAAAAGCTCAAAATCTTTAAGCTGGATTTTTGCACTTACTTTTCATTCATTGCAACTCAATGGACCAACGCCAGAAGATGACGCGACTTCCCAAACAATTTCTTACTCTAGAAACGTCACACTGGACCGCAAGCAACATGGATTATGTCCTGATATAATAACTTCAGAATATGGGACCCTGATTTCCAAATAAAATACAAAACTGACTTTAATCTTTATTTCAGCTAAAATTAGTCTGATTAAACAGCGGCTTTTATAAGGGATGTAGCACATGCCCTCTTAAACCACTGACTCCATGCTGCAGTTTCTCTTACTTCTTCGACCAGACTTTTTCCTTCCACTCAATTTTTTTGTTAACCCACTACTAAGATAAAGGAACCTGTGAAAAGTCAGCTCATCAGTCAACCGTCAAGTCTGCCACCGTTCCCATTCTTGTGTTGGCTGTAACGTTTCTGCTTTGTAACATTCAAATATCCTGGGGAACTAAATTTTGAAAATTCATTTGTTGTAAGATATAATCATCAAAATAACCACAAATACAGCAGCACCAGGCGCGTGAGACTCTTTTCACATCAAGATGGCGACTGCACCTATAAAACAAACTGCTAAAGTTTTACAGGTTTCGATTAGAACTTCTAAAAATTGTAACAAATTTTAACATCTTTTCACGCCGATCTAACTTTCTCCAATCCAGCTGAAAACTAATTTGATTTGACAGATAAAATAATATTTAAGGACAAAACTGTTGTCTTGAAGTTCAATTTATCCCTTCAGAGGGCCAGATAAACAGACTAACTACATTTACTCAGATTTATTTGACTAAGTTCTTTTTTTTACTTTCTTTTTTGTTGCTTTTTGTCAGGTCAACCAGCCAACAAAGAAACATGAGAAACAACAAGGCAAAAATGCAACATTGCAGAAACAAATCCCAAAAACTCAAGAAGAGAACTAAACAATAAAATGGGAAAGTAAGAATAAGAATAACTCACAAAGACTAGTTACGCTCCAACAAGAAGAAAAAGGAGAAAAAAAACCCATACATACATATACACATAGTTACAAACACGTAGATAGTTAACACCTACAGTCTTACTCCTACCACACTCATCACCACAGACCTCGTCTCACTGCAGACAAGAGAAATGATACTCATCCATGGCAGCTCAGAAAACTCCTAATCCTTTCTCTCTCATCATCTACGTTGAATAAGCTTCATGTAGGTTCATGTCCATAGTTCTGTAAATATACCTTCAACATGAAAAATGAAGCTGTTCACAACTGGCTATTTTATCCATTTCTCCCATCCATTCACTAAATGGAGTAACATGTTTTGCTCTCCAGTGTCTCAGGGCCATTCTGCACCTGGTGATTGGTGCTAATCTACCACAGTGAGTGTTAGCCCCCATCCCTCTGTTACCTAAAATACACAGAATCTATCCTGAATGCTTTGTTGATAAGTACTATTATGTTATCCAAAAGATTTTTTTTTAACTTTTCACTTTCAAACATTATATTCCTCTGCACTTCCCTCACAACTCAGAATCACAGAGCTGTAACGTTTCCAGTAGAGTCTATGTATGATTTTATGTGTAATTATTCGGCTCTGTGCATCGCCTGATGTCTTATGATATGATCCTGTTATTTCTCCATGGTTAACTCATTCTGCAGATCATCATCCCGTGCTCTCTTGAGGTTTAGTAAGTGAAAATGTCATTTTTAAGCCCCGCCCCTCACACCATGATTACTCTGTGCTAGAGTTTGTAACTGCGTTTGAGGTAAAAGGGAATATTATACAACTTCTTAACTCCTGTAAATAGTTGTGCAAAAGACATGATCTCTCCAATCCCTTGAGTAACTTTAAAAAATAAATAAATACTTTAAGGAGTATTTTTACTACACTGTACTTTTTACTTCTACTTGGGTAATTTTATTATGAAGTATTTCTACTCTTGAGTAAAATTTCTGGATTTTCTACCACTGAATGAAAAATAAACATGTTATAACCAAAAACTAATCAGACAACCTGAAGTTTTTGTTCACGTTTCCTGAGTTTTGTTGTTTTGTTTTAATGAAATAAACTCATTTGGAGACAAATTATTTTTTTGGTACTTATATGAATTATTGCAATTTCCATCCTTAACATACCAAATTTTTTCACTTAACTTCATGTTGTGGTCCGTCTGGTTGAGTAATATTTCAATATCAAATGCTCGATAAATTGATCAGTCTGTCAGTACTTGATTAGAGTTTTTACCAAATACTTTTTTACTCTTACTTGAATAATTTCTTGGACGTCTACTTCTTACGTTTACTTTGGTAAAAATCTGTTGAAGTGGTGATGCTCTTATTGCACATGAATAACTGCTGAATTTGACACCTGTAGCTCAAACTATATGCAATGAATCTATAAAATCACATTTTGAAGTACTAAAAATTGCTAAAACATCTCTCAATTTATAACACCTGGACCCTGCTGAGACTTTTAATGGTTCAGGCTTCGTGCAGCAGGTTGCTGTGAAGGAACAAACTTGTTTTCTTGGTTTTGCTTGTTTACCCTGAGCCTGCGTTCGTAGGTGCTGTAGTTGGCCTTGCTCTGCTCCTTCCTCTGCCTCCACTCGATCAAGCTGGGGCCGTGGTCGCCGGGCAGGCTGATGTTGCAGCGGCTGGCCGTGGGGCTGACTCCGCCCCCGGCGCCGCCCGGCAGGAGGGGCTCCGTGCTCAGCGACAGTTCCATCCCGCTCGCCAGCGCCACCAGAAACGACCCGTCGGAGCTGACTCTGTACGAGTTCTGGGCGTGATCTGAAGGTGTCGGGGTGGTGAGGCGGAGGAGGAGGGTGGGAGCCGTGCATTTTCCACGGGTGGGTCACAAGTTCGCAGAGACAAACCACAGAAGCAAGCATGCAGAGTGACACAAACGAAAGGAGAGAAAGAAAAAAAAAAAAACGTGTGAGAAAAACATCAGCAGCCGAATTAGAAAAGAAGCCTTGAGAACAACAAATCTGCAAGATACAAACATTTCTGTAATGTGTATTTTCTTTTTTGTTTAAATTGATTGCTTAAATCACTTCGCCTAGTGCTTAGCACTTCACTGTATGAGCCACAGCAGCTTTGGAGAAATCTAATCTACTCAAAGGGAGGAGGGAAGGGAGAAAAGAGACAGATGGACAGATAATGAGAGACAGAGAATAATGAAAAAGAGGCAACGAACAGAGGAGAGAGAGGGATAGAGGGAGGCAGTGCGCGGACGCCGCGGTGGTCGTAAAACGTTTCCCAGAAACTCTTCTTTTAAATTCATCTCTATATTGTTGCAAGTCATATTTCACCCTGATCTTCACACGTGCTGCTATCACTTTGCGTCACGTCTTTACTCGCCCCAAGAACACAATTAATTAAAAAATAAAAAGAGAGAGGAAAAATAATCATAAAACCTACACTTTTAAACCATCAAATTTAACGCAGATAATAAACCAGACAGTTCTGTCTATTCCCACTGCGACTGTATAAGAAAATAAATTTTAAAAATCATTCTTCCCATATGGTTATTGTTGCCTCTGAGGCAGGTGGGAATAAAGGAACTGTGTATATCGGAGGGTCATTTTGACGGTTTTCCCCCCAGCAGCAGCTGAGTCACGTCGTCGCCGCGGCGTGAACGAGCACAAACCAGCGATTGAATCTGCAAGCGCATCCCCGCCCCGTCTCCGCAGTGCTGCTGTCATTGTGACAACCGCTAGAAAGCAATTAAAGGGCTGACATGAGAAGAAACTGCTCCCATGAGTGGCTCCTCCACTCCACTCTCATTTTTTCCTCCTCTCATCTCTGCCCTCTTTTTTTTCCTTCTTTTTTTTCCCATCCCCTCCGCCGCCTCCAGCTGTTGTTAAGACATTTCACAAGTCAGTCGGAATCTGTCTCCCTCCTTCGCCATCAATGGAAGGAATGAATTCATTAATAGCCCTTTCTTCTTCTTCTTCTGATCGCCTCCTCCTCCCGCTGAAAACGCAAGGAGGTCAGACTCAGATGGGGGAGTTTTATAAAGGGGAGGAAGAGGAGTTTTTCCAACAAGATGAGTCCAGATGAAGAGGAGGAATCTGAACTGATCCCACCGTGGATGTTTTCCTTTTAACATTTCTTTACATCCACAAACGTAAAAAAAATGTTTTTACCAGGATTTAATTCGGCAGATTCAGAAACCTGAGAGCAACTTTTCAATTTTTTTAATTGCAGATTTTGCACATTTTCTTTGCAGAATACTAGTCAGACTCGATGGAGAATATCGAGTTCTGCAACTAACTCTAAAAAAAAAAACCTGAAGGAAAACCTCCCCACAGCATGACGCTGACGCCGCCATGTTTGCCCCACGGTGGTCGTACAGCGTTTGTCTCTTTTGCCACAGGTGGGCCAAAAGGTTCACTTCTGCCATTTCCGCTCCAGGGTTTCAACTCACCACTATTCAAAAGTGTGAAATTCTATGACTAATAGTTTCCCGTCAACAGATTTTGTCACCGTGTCTTAAATTTTTATCTTGCCATCCTGTTGCACAGGATTTTATTTAATAAAAATAGACCTCATATTTTTTTATTTACTAAAAAAAATTAAAACCATGTTTCCTTTTCCTGTAATTTCATGTTCGCTGTAAGCTCCACCTTGTGTTGGTCCGTCATGCAGAACTGAATATTTGTGGTTTAAATGTGAAAAACAGAGATAAACACTAAATTTTGCCAAGTATTTGTGGTCTAATTTTGATTCACATCACTTTAAATGAGTCTAATACAACTCAGATTATATTTCATCAAAATAACTTTAAAGTCGACAATTCCTCTATATTGATGAAAAAGAACTCATGATAAGTGAAATGATTTGTACTTTTTAATCAATATTAAGCTCTTATATTTTGCTGAAAAGTTACTTCAAAGTTAGTTTTGTTTTATTTCAATAAGATATTTTAATAAGATGTTTGGACTATCTTATATTTGGTAAGATTTTGTGTTTTTGCAGTGAACATCAAAAATCGTCTAGATTTACGGTCATCATCCCCCTCTACATGTGTGTGTGTCTCATTTAAGGTTTTCTGTCCCCCTTTAGAAATGACTCAGAAACTTTATCAGTGCAGATCTGTGGCAAACATAAAGAGGCCAGAAGCACTTCGATCTTACCTTCATATCAAGCCTATCAGCATGAATGCCTCAAACAGCTTTAATTGTCACTTAATTTACATTTTTCGTTTTTTCTAAAAAAGAAAAAAAACAAGAAGAAAAAGAAAAAGAAGTGAACGTCTGGCTTCACCTTGCTTGAACGTGTAGATGGTGTCGCTCGCAGACAGGTTGGTGCTGGTGACGAAGTTCTCGCGGTTGGAAGCTTCGACCTCAACTCGAGACCAGCGTTCCAGGTTGCCATGGAAACCGCTCACCTCACCCGTGGGTAAGGTGATGTTGGTGACACGCCCCTCGCTGCTATACCTTAGAAAGGGAACACAAACACACACACGCACACACACACACACACACACACACACACACACACACACACACACACACACACACACACACACACACACACACA
>CAEGAF010113574.1:0-31079 GCA_903067075.1 Micropoecilia bifurca
ATATATATATATATATGCTTTTTTAATTGGCGGGCTAACGTTAAGCAGATAAATTTTTTCATAAATCCAATGTGCTTAATTTGGGTGATCCTATAGGCAGACTGAGACAGGATGTGACATCATCACTACTTCAGTTCTTTGGCGGTATTCACTCTGTGAATCAGGGGCTGGAATGAAGTCCACTGCAGTGGACGTCGCTCAGGCCATTACTCTGGGAGGAGAGAGTTTCTGGCTCAGTTTCAATTATTTTCACGGTAGTAAAGGCCGTCCACTGGCTCTGAAATAAATTCCTGATTAATTTAAGTTTGAACATTAGACGCGAACATTTTTATTACCAGTCTAACTCAAGCTCCTGAGGCAATTATTCAGCCTCACTCTAAATCTTCAATGTGTCTCACTGCCAGAGGATGAACGGTGAAGTATTATAGCGAAATCGACTTTTCCATACACAGGAGGACGTAGATCTTCCCGTAGTCTTCGGTGCAGCAGGCTTTTATTTTCTGCTGCTCTGTAATATGTTATCTGAACTTCCATATTGAGCTTTGCATGCTAATCACGTTACAAGCACCAGTTTTGGGGGGGGATGAAGGAAAGTGTAGTGGATCAGCGTTCACCGCCAGCAGATGACCAGCAGCGGAAATGAAAGACAAAGACCCAGAGGGATCACATGAGGCTTAAGGGGTAAACTAATCAAATGGCCGTTCAGTTGGGGACTCACTAATTTGCTTATTGCTCGTTCGTATTTCCTCTCACAACGCAGCATGGATGGTTCTGATTAGATTGTTTTCACTAATGTCTTGCTCTCCAGCCACAGTTTTCTTATGTCTCTCGTGCCTTGAAGAAATTATTTACCCCGATCATCTCAGATATGCAAACAAAGCTTAAGCAACACTCTTAATTTTAACTTCTTACAAACTCATAATGAAAGGTGGCCAGACAACAGAAATGCAGAAATGTTTAAGGAAACAAGTTTTCTGACTCAGTTACAGATCAATTTGAAAAAATAAGTGATTTTCCAGAAAACGTGTGTTGGTGGCATTTATGTTTCACAGCAGTAGCTGCATTTCCAATAACCATAAAAAAATGACATAAATTGAAATGACAATAATAATTAATAGAAACATGCTCTAAGAAAAAGAAAAACCAACAACACGTTTTTAATCAGAAGTTTCTGCGCTAAGATGAGGTGGTTTATCGGCTGTATCGAAATAGATGCATTTCACAAAAACACTTTTTTTGCGTCACATGTGATCAGCAACCTGATGTTACTACTGGCAGAAATGATGAAGAAGACAACGGGAAGTGGTAGAAATGATGGTGGTTTTGGTTTCTCAGTTGTTTCTCATCACACAGTTAATAAAAAATGGTGTCATTCACTGTCATTTCTTATTTAATGGAAACACCACAACTGTGTTTCTTCAATATGAGCAGAACATGGTCAAAGATGAGCACACATTTGTAATGGAAACACAGCTCGTGACCTCTGGGTGACCCTCCAGTCTGCCTGGGTGACCAACATCTGCTAATCTTACACATAAAGCTCAAACCTCAGCTGCTGACAGGTCATTTACTTCTTTTTACACTGACACAGCTCGTTTTCTCACCTTCTGAAAGGACAAATGGGAAAAAGAACGAAGCTTTTTAGCACTCCTCAAGTTCCAGATCCATAATTTGGAAAAAATAGGTAAATGCCGGGAGCTGAATGTTGGCGCCTCCAGAGAGGATGATCATCGTCGTCTGCATCAACTTGCTCTCTTGGTTCTACAGGAGGATTTGAAAAAGCATTTCAAGGAAAGATATGAAATAATTCACGTTTACATTATGGATATTGGAGGTTGTCCTTTGTCTCTTATTTTGCTCATTAACATTTACAAAGTCAAGTTTATTTGTATAGGACATTTCTGCAACAAAGCACTTCAAAGGGTTTCACATGATAAAAACATAGTACAGTATCACCAATTATGAGATAAGCAAATGCCATCCTCAAATATAATGAACAATATTCCTGTTATTATTATTGAGAAGCAGCTCTGAACTGGGGAGTTTGTGTTGGAGGGCGAATGTCTGAACTCTGGAACTTTGTCTTACTGATTACAGAATTCATCCATATAACCAACAGTACAGATAAATACAAAAAAACAAGCATAAAAGTACATGGAACACATTTGAATTTTTTTTAATAACATTAAAGCATTTGGGTGCATAAAACAAACAAACAGTGAGAGTGATCCATTTTTAATGTTTTTAACTGCCACCCTCAAAATGCTAACATGTAAAGTAAGGCCTAAAACTGAGGGAATCAGATTTAGGACATTTTTCAGATTATTTTCAGGCCCACAGAAACTCCTCCGTGGAACAGGACGATTTGATCAGCGTGTTTTTTACCTATTTGGGCAAGCCTTGCTGATCTGTGCAGCAGGCCTGTTAATTCGCTGCAAAGCCTCGACTTCATTAAGAGGAAGCGTCAGAGCGGCTGGACTCTGTGGAAACCCTCTCATTCATCTTCCTGTTGACATTAAACAAAAACAGCAAGCTTCCCTTTAGCTTCGGCTGAGTCATTTGCCCCGAGCAAGCGAGCTCATCGTCACAGCCCGTAAATCAGATGCACATACATTCAAACAAGAAGAGAGCTCAGATTTAAACCCAGTGTCACAGTGACAAGAAGCAGAATCTCTGCCCAGCAGTGAGATGACCGACGACACGTTGACATTCATCTTCATATAACCATGTTCAAAAGACAGAGGCACCTAAACAATAAGCAGAAAAACTAATTATCAACGCGATTGGCGCAAGTCTGTGTCCCCAATGTGGCTTCATAACAATCTGATGGGATCTGTTTTCTCACCTCTCAATACATGACTAAAGGCCTGAACACTTGTAGATCTGCAGGTTTCCCTGTGTCAGAACTGGGTTTGCTGGTTGTGTCTTATGGAAACTGCACTTACACTTGAAAGAGGAACGTATAAAAGTAAATATGTGACACATTGTCTGATACGTGTAGGGCTTTTGAAGCGTTCATTTTCCAGTCTGGAATAATTAAACAGCAAATAATCTCAATGATCTTTCAAGGCAAGAACTGCATTGTGGATTTTCTCTAAAACACTCAGGGTCACATTTGGACATGAATGTAAATGATATAACTTGGAAAATTTAGGACACCCTATTAAATATTTAGTCCTTTGGAAATGTTCATCTGTCAGTAGCTGATGTTGTTTCTATTGCATATGTGCACAAATATTTGTCTTTATATTCTGCTAAGGTCATAATTCAGTCCAGGTGCTGGTGCTCGTCGTCTATCAGCCAATCAGAGGAGACGTCAGGGTGTCAGGGAAACAAGCCCCTAATACATGGGAGTGGAGATGTATTGGAAAAATTGTATTCTGTGATTCTACAGAAGGTTTATGGATTCAACACGTCAGAATGACACACAACTTTGTATGAAGTGTGTGGCCTGTGAGAGCTCTCCATCATTCATCCGCCTGTCGTCGTCTTTGGCGTTATCATCAGGTTGTTGATCACATGATTCATGACTCGTGATTCCAGAAAAGGGTTTCCATGTTTGGCAAAATACACTAAGTTCGAGAAACATCACTTCATCCCAGCGCAAAAAACCTTTAATCAAAGTATGAGTGTTCTTTTTATTTGAAATTGGTGTGTTTTTATCAGATAAATTAATTTTCCTTATTTCAGTTTGTGCAATTTCATGATTAATGGAAATACAGCTAATGACTGCACATATTTTATGTGTGGTAAAGGAAAGTGACTTAACATGCACATAAAACAAGTAAAATTGTTTGACTTAATGAACAAACGGTACAATACAACTGAGGAAAAACTTAGAAGAGCTTAAACCTTAACAGCAAAATTCATACTACATCCCAGAAACAGTTTAAAGTAAAGAAAATGTGCAAGACGATGGGCCGCTTCTTCTCTGCAACTGCTTTCTCAGCAAAACAGACAAGTTGCTGAGAAAGTTCCTGAAACAGAAAGTTGAATATTACCTGGTAAAAAAAAAAGGTTTTCCCAGAAATCTCTCCCCAGAGATTTGTATGTCAGAAAACTTGTATCTTTGTAGAGTTTCCTAAACAGGAGTATAGTTTCAGTGGTACGACAGTATGGAGAAGGTGACTACATGCAAACCAGGGACGATGTCACAGAGTTTGGATACTCACTAGCGGTGTGAGTTGCTGTACACACTTCAATACACTTCTCTGGAGAAGATCAAAGTGTTCACAATCAAGTCCTCAGTCAGTGGAACAATCTAGATCGATAAGCAGGCAGACAGAGACGGCAAACTGGCTCCAGAGAACATTCAGAGTACACAGGAACATGAAACAAGGTTCAGAACCAGAATAAGCATCAGGTCAGAGGGCAGATAAGAAACAAAGACATGTGACAGAGCACCAAAGGCTGACGACGGATGATGTTACTCTGAATGAGTGCAGAACAGGTGTTTCCATGAGCAGGACCACAGGTGAAAGTCGGCGGGGCAGGAGGGGCAGCAAACAGAGGGGCTGCATGAAACGTGACAGGAAACAGAAAAAACCCCAGGGGTCAGTGAGGTCAGTAAGGACTTCTGTAGCTCATGATATCAGAAAACCCTCATGTTTGACAGCAAGTGAGGTTATTGTTGTTGTGAAACCTGCAGCGTCAGCTATGAGCACAGGATCATAGTCTCAGTAGTGTCTGTTTAACTTTGACATGTAGCCATTATCGTTTGTTCACCAGTGACCAGAGCCACAACCTCATCACCAACACGAGGCAAGAGGAGGTCAAAATAAGTTCTTATAACTCTGTCGGTAGCGTGGTTGCTATGGAAATTGTGCCTGGTCTCCTGTCTTGCTGAACTCAAGCAACGCTCTCGGGAAATTGTCGTCATGCAGCTAAGGCTCCATGTACCAGGAAAAAAAACTCCAAGCCTTAAGATGTTTGTTTGTGAACATCGGCCACAAGGTTGAAACTAATGGGGAATCAAGATCATGCATCTGCTGATCCCACCCAGCAGGACGGCTGTGATTCATCCTGAAAGCATGTGGAGCGTCTTCTGGTTTCACCGCAGGTTTAACTGTGTGCGTCTTTATGCGTCTTCCTCTGGTGAGGTCAAACGCTCTCGCCGGAGGCTCAGAGATCATGACGCAACTAAGCTCCAAAACTAAACCACAGAGTTCTGCTTCACAACACAATTCGGCTTATGTCACCAGGAACAGATACAGTAACAATCATGTACTGCAAATGTGGGTGATGTTTTAGGAACACTTGAGCAACTCTGAAGCTTCCAGTTACGTAAAACCACAGGGGATCCAGGGTCAGAGATGAAAGGTTGAGGAAATGAAAACATTCCAGTTTGTCCCAGATATGTATGTTTTCCACTGCTATCAATAGCTCTCGCTTTGGGAACCTCTGCATATCATTCATCAGCTTGTTTAGCCGTTTTGACTCCTTGACAATTCCCCTCTAAAGAGAATAGTTCCACTGACTGACTTCCATAAATATACACAAAGTGAAGTGACATGACCTGCTAGCTTATTCGTTCTCTAGCTCCAACCTCATTTCCTGAGGATTTCCACATTTTTGATCAGGATCTCAGGGAAGACAGAGTCCCTGGACATCACTGACCACCAAGGGGAAGAACAGAAGCTCAGATCCCCTTTACTTCAAGTGCCTGGCTGCACTAGGGTGCATTATGTCTTTGTCCTCAATGGTTGTTGACAGGTCACTTGCACAACCACTGGGTTATTTTGAGAGGTGCCACTCCTGGTTGCATCCTGATCTAGTACAGAATTGTGGACCTAATGAAAAGTGTGTTTAGCACCTTCTTACAGGTAGATATTTTCAAAAAGGTACGTGCTTATTTAATCTGACAAACCCTCTGGAAGACTTTTTAAAATTCAATTCAAAAGCACTATATTGATCCCAAAGGGAAATTAAATGTTGTAACATTCTAGTTCTTCAAAGAGTTGTAGGTGGTGACGGCTGCTGGCAGGAAGGATCATCGAAATGCCGTTGAAAACGCTGTTGAAAGGTTAGTAGAGGAGTTATGTTGCAGTAGCTTCCTGAAGGTGGGGTTTTCGAAGGAGCAGGAGTTTTTAAAGAGGCGTTAGTGTTATGAAGTGTGGGTTTGTTGGTGGTTGACCAAAATGCAGGGGGAAAACTGATGGAGCTAGAGCAGAAATACAAAGCAGATGGAGGCACGAGGAGAACATGGGGAAGACGGGAGATGATGTTAGAATTCAGCAGGAAGTGAGTGAGAATGAAAGGCTTAAACACTGGGGAGGTTGAAATGCTGAACAAAAGACCTGGGCTGATGAGACAACTGATGGCAGGTGTGACTGGAGGAAGCAGGAGGCAGACTGAGGAGAGTGAGTGAGAAAGTGAGACAGAGGCACAGGGGGCGAGGGAGAAAATAAATCTAACACTAAAGAATTACAGACATAAGAAATGAAACTAGACTAAATGAAATAGAAATAGAACTAGAAGTAATGAACATGAAATACTGAGAAGGACCGAACTCAAGTCTAATCAAAACATAGAAACAAACAAAACCCGACTAAACAACCCAACATATGACACGGACGTCAATTTCAATGCATTCATTTATGATGTAAAACTTATATTTTATATAACTTTAAGTTATATATAGCATATATACATCTTTATATATACAGCATCACAACCCAGAAAAGGAATTGGAGCAAACTTAGAATCCAGAAAAATTCTTCCTGAACAGGAACACTTAGTTTTTATTATTACTTAGAAACTGTGGAGAACTCATTACTTTTACAAATTTAGAGCAGACTTGGAAAGTCCAGAGGACACTTATTTATGCTTATCTACCAACCCTGAACAGGAGCATCTAGTTTACATACTTTAGATCAATATTATTAGCTATTTCTTCTTTTGCTCTTTCCTTTGGTCTGTTATTTTGTTTGTATTTCTTTTAAAATCCTGTAAGGCGCTTTGTATTGCTTTGTTGCTGAAAATGTGCTATATAAATAAAATTACCTTTACCTTTTATAGCAACTGACAGTAACAGTTACTTGATTCTTTATTAAAATGTCACAATGTGTCTGGAAAATACATAATATTTGCATATTTTAAAAATATGTAAACTCTTGCCACGTTTTTAGTCTTTGTTCTTTTCTTAATGTGTAAAGCACTTAAATATCAGTAATAATGTCCATATCTGTTGTCCCAGAGCCGTTCCTGTCCCTGAAGTTAAACGTGACGCAGTTTGGGATGAGGAGGGGGATGAGGAGGGGGGGAGCGAGTGAGGAGTTGTTGCTCTGCTGTGGCAACCCAGTGAAGAAGCAGCATCTGGCTCTGACAGTTAACATTCCCAAGCAGCATCACTACATCACAGGCTGATGAGCTCAGAGCCCCGTCACATGAACAGCGAGCCTAACGGTGAAACCTGCCCACCACCCCGGTCCTCAGGCCATTTGACATGGCTATGTTGCCAGGTAACATCCCACAAATAAAGTCCTCTCAAAGCACAAAACCGAGGAGTGAAAAGCAGCTCACAATACACCTGAAGCTGTTTGACTTGAAGCCTGCTGTGGACATCTGGGCATTTCCCCTTGTGCTGTGTTTTTCTTCCATTGTTTGATGTCTTCATTAGAATGCAGCAGAAGCCTCCAGCAGCAGGCAGAGTGGAGAGGAAGGAATGATGAAACCAGGGCTAAAAATAGCTGCCTCCCAGGATCCCCCTCGTACGGTGCTGCTAACACTGAGAGAGCCAGCGACATGTTTGCGTGTGTGTGTGTGTGTGTGTGTGTGTGTGTGTGTTCTGGACATACTGCAGTTCTCCTCACCCCCTTCCTAGTCATAAACCAATGTTTATTTTGGCATGCATGCAGTACAATTAAAGCCATCTGTAGGGTTTTTCACTGAGCAGGTCGAAGGAACAACACACAGGTCTGTGACAAAAACGCAGCTCTTACCCAGGCGCAATGTGACCGTAGAAGCATCTGGGAGGAATCTGCATCATGTGTTCAAAACACAGAAGCCTAATTCCTCATTGCAGGTCACACTGAAATTGTCAGGGAAATGCCTCAGATAAATGCTGTTAGCTTTTCACCCACTGGACCATAATAGTGATCTTGGTGAGAGTCTGACTGGACATCCCACCTCGCCTGAGGTGCCGATGAAATGCAGCTGTGATCGCCTGCAGCAGGACTTTAAATATCCAGGAACTCCTACCGCCGTCGTCACTGTCGTCTCAGATGCAGGCGTAATGTGGCAAAGGTTAAAAGGATTTAAGAACAGCAAAAACCTTTACACCCGAGTGCACAAAATATTTAGATTATAAAGCTGCTCTGAACTACCTGAACAAATAAGACTAATAGGACGGGTTACAGCTCTTCTTGTTCCTGACCTGGAGACCTGAGCCGACAACCATTAGCCAAAAATGGTTGAGATTCCTTTTTGCTGCTGTTACATCAGAGTGTAAAGAAAAACTGGTAGAGGTCATGGAAGTACTTGTCAGTGCTTATGTCTTATAATGTGAGTGATTTCCGACTGAGTGAAGAGGTTTTCACTCTTGTTACCAGTAAATGAGTGAAATCTCTTAATACTGTCCGACAAGCTGCTGAATGTTGGGTTTGCTTTGTAAATGTGCTGGTTTGTCACATGGATGTGTGGAGAGAAATATGTCGTTGAATTGGGTTTTATACACTCCAGAAATGATGACAAATGGTGCTGCTCGGTTTTATAGATCAGGTCTAAGAAAAAAAGTGTTTGAAAGCACAGATCACCCAATGCAAAGAACAATAAGGCGTCCCTTTTGTTTGAGACATATTAATAATCCTGACACTTCTGATACTACAGACACTGATTAAATTTCACGACTTTATGTCCTATTTGTTCTCAAACATTAACATTTACAACTGCTTAGTACTAGGATCAAATAAAAAGAAAAAAGATAAAGGTTTCTCATTGATCTTTATGTGAAACCCAACAATCCGCGTGCGACACAATGGGTCATGATCTGGACCGCTGGGCGGTCAGGAGGCTTTCAGGTGAAGAGATGAGGCTTCACCAGCTGACTGCACCGCATGTTTGCCGCTGCTGATTCAGGTCATCAATACAACGAACCAAACAAATCAGCATGTCGGAAGGAAAGGGACTCAGCACTGTGAGCTGCATGGTGCAAGACGAGCATCAGGGCGTTAGCCTGCTTCATGTCCGTACCAACAGAAACTGTCCTGTATGGACATGATGAGAAATGACATTTGGACTCGTTTGGTTTTGATGTGTTTGTACTTTTCTGAAAAGGTTTTGGTAAGAATGTGAAGTGGTCAGTTCTAATTTTGTCCTCTACTGGAGACACAGCATGTAGAAACACTCCCACCTTCTGTTTTCTATCTTCATTTTTGCTCACAGTTACCAAGGCTGCATATTAGTTTGCCCTTTCAAAATCGCTATGTCTCTTCTTACCTCTGTGTTGTTTTTTTTTGTTCTTTGTTTTTCTCTCTCTGTTGCTCAATAGTCAGAAAATCCTTAAATTTTAAGTTTAATTGCATTTTTAAAAAAAGTTTCTTATCTCTGTTTGGAGCGATTCATTAGTGAGATATAAAAGATAAGGACTTATCATCTAACCAAAACGGCTGGATGTAAATACCTACAGGTGGATTTTTATCATAAGCCACATCACCTTACAGACTGAGTAGAGTATGGAACATTATTTTTCCAAAATTACTAATGGTGGGAACTTACTTATTCTTTATGGCAAAATATCTTTAAAGTCAAGATTCTGTTAGATTGCAGAATTTGCTGCTCAAGACAAACAGCGTAGTAAGGGGAAAATAACGACAACTATTGAAACAATGACATATGCATAAAACATAATGCTATAAAAGTCAACCCATCTCACGTGATATTTTACTGCCGTCATATTCTCACATCCCAGAGATCATAGAGAAACGGAGGGAGATGGGTTTCCATGGCAATACAGAATCTTTCCTGCACCCCATCTTGACGTCACGTCCAGCTTCCTTGTCAACCTGCAGCACCAAAGAGCCCAGAGGAAGGCCTAACGCTGACGGGCGCGGCACACGGCTGGACGAGTCTGAACTCCCTCTGTCTGTGGTTGAAACGTTCACACCTCCTCCACTCACTGACCTCACACCTGCCTTAGTGTTTGTTGGCTTTTGGTTTTGTGATACAGCTCTAGAAGTAGTTCTTTAAATGTTCATTAAATTGAAGGAATACATTAAAACAAAACAGATTAGACAGAATAACTCTCATCTGCACAAAATTAGGACAGCTAGAAAAAAAACTAAAAAAAACCTTACAGTTTACTTTTGAAATTTTCCACCCTTGAATGAATTTTAATATGGAACATTTGCTTTGCCCCAGTTTTAGTTTCATTCTGTGTTCAATACTCCCATCTGGTGGTTTTCTGTGACCTTTGCACTTTAGGAGATTGTGTCCACATGATCTTAAAGGCTTATTATGTTTATCTACAAATCATGACAGTGAGAAACTAAGATGTTACAATATGTCAAACACTGACTCAGACAGGTTTGTTTTCTTTTTTAGTTATCAAAGGTTGTGATGCAAAGCGTCTCTTCTTCCTTGGCGCTGATACCAGCCTAACAAACTCTGTCAGAGTGTATTTGTTGCATTTGTAAAAGATGATCAAATTTAAAAAATAATAATGAAAAAAGAACTTTATTTTTTAACAATGGAAAAATGTAAAAAAAAAACTACTTTTCACCTGTAAAGACAACTAAATTAACATTTTAAAAATATTGGAAATATACAAATTTCTAATGAATGTTGACATAAACTATTCCCAGAAAAAATCTGCAACAGCAAGCTTGTGCTATTTGCACATCCTGAAAATAATAATTAATTTCAATTTCAGCATTCAGTGGGGTTTTTTTGGTAGCAGTTTTGTGGCATTCAGTGTAGCATGTACATCTTATGACTGTGGCCTCTTTAATCAGGATAATCGTTCAAGTGTGTAACTTTTTAGTCTCAAAACAACCAAACAGTTGTGGTTTGTGATGGACAAACAAGCAAATGGACAGCAAACGAGGAACCAACACACAACCAGGTCCTCTTATTAGGTCTCATAGACGGAAATTTACATTTTAGAAACCAAAAGAGAGGTCCAGTCTACTGCAGTGGGTCCACTCTGAAGCAATGAATCTAAAAGAGCCGTAAAAGAAGAAATCTCTAACAGTTCAGCAGACATTTTTATTCTACATAACTTTTACACCTAACAAAGTCATTCAGAAGATAATTTCCTAATTTGCAATGTTCACCACAGCATGACAAAATGTTCTGAGATTTTCATGCAGCTGATTAAACACAAAATGATGTGTTGGCTTGTGACGCTGAAGTTGTTGAAGTTAGAAAGACGTCAACCATTCTGAGCAGAGACTACGTAAAATAACTAGCAGCTGTCTGACGTGACAGCAAGTAAAACTAGCTAACATACGATACATGTGCCATCCTTAATTTTGACTGTTTTATTATTATTTCTGCACCACATTTGTGTATTTTGGGTTTGTCCAGAAACATCGTGACACGTGATAAAATCCTCTCTTTGTAAAGGACACTGACATTTGTCCTCTCACTTGTGATGTCATACCCAGGTGATTCTGTTGAAGCAGAATTTAAATATGTTAGACTTAAGACAGAAGGAGCAAAACCTCATCCAAAGAATGTAACATTTAAAACGGCGGCAGAAGTCTGAGTCTGATTCAGTGTTTTTGCTCTGAACCCTGAAGTTCCCAGCAGGTCTGCATGAGCGCCAGCTGCACGCTCTGCAGGCGTGAACAAGCGAGCATGTGCTGGCCGAGTGACAGGTGTGTGAGGGCGGCTGTGAGGACCTCTGATGTCTGATTCTGTCCCTGGCAGGAAGCCACATCACAGGTACACCACCTCTCCACGGTGGGCCTGCTCAGAGGACAGAAGGGTGACAAGAGGCCTGAGGGAAATTCATCCCCCTTAACCCGGGTTAGAGGGAGCGTTTCTATTTCCTCTTTCTGACTTGTCCTCATTCTTTTGTCGTTTCTCATGTCTTTTTCATTACTTACACAAAGCAAATCGGGATGCAAATAAACGCTCCATTAAAGAGGCAGTGTTATGTAACATTGGCTGTTTTGAGCTTTATGTTATGTTATTCCCTCAGTGAAAACATACCCGGAGTGTGACCTTGATTCTTTCATGCATGCTTGAGAAATCCCTTAATCTCCATGACAACCAATCCGCTGTGCAAAAGGGCTTGTGGGACAGAGCCCTGACTTCAAGGTGTTGCTCCTCCTCGGAGTTGGAGTTTCCAAGCTTCCACATTCCACCTCTCCTGCCTCCACGACTCCTTCAGACTAGCCTGCAGCAGTTAGCAAACACATCTACTGAGCTCATTATAGGAGCCACTTCTCTGTGGTAGACTCTCATTGCAGTTTTGCAAAATACATCTATTTTCACACAGCCAAAAACCTCCAAGCACAAAAACCTTTTAGCAAAAAACATGTTTTTTTGTTTTTTTTGTGGACATATGCGCCACGACGTAACAGAGCGTTGGACCCACAGTCTGAAAAGCCCTCACTGGCCCTGCCTGGCGTCCTGCCAGGATTTCTGTCCCTTTCTCCAACAGATTTGTTATGAAATGTCTGACCTTTAGGGTGTTGACTACTCAGAAGTATTTCACACAATCTTACTTACAAAAAGTACAAGACAGGAGTTTAGCTGTTCACTTCACACATTTCAGTCAGACCAGTTTGACCCCAACAAAAGCTTTTACCCATGATCCTGCAGTTTTTGTCACGTCATTAACTTATTTTTTTAAACTAATAAAAAAATGATAACGTGGTGCAGTGGTGTTTGTCAGGAATTTGTCTTTTCACAAATGCTGTGCAAACATGTATTGGGTAATAAGCGCTTCAGTAATTTCCTCTGTATAAAGAACTTTTCTCAGTAGATGTGATCTATTTTCTCACTTCTTACTGTTTATTTCTAAACTGCCTAAAATGCTTTTATAATAAAAAAGCTACATCCTACATGCTTTTATGCAGAGTGGCACAGCAACGTGGAACATGTAGGCTGTGATGAAGCATGTTGACAATTTGTTCCTCATTAATTCAGAGATGTGTGTCTCCATAGACTTTTACTTTTGAAATTAGTTGTCTATAGCACAGTTTCACTTTCACTCTATAACGCGTCTTTGCTGGTGTTGCACCACACATGAACCACAAGAGGGCGCTCAGTAGCTCAAGGTTGTGTTGGAAAGTCGCTGGCCTACTTTGCCCCCCTCTCCCTCTCTCCCTCCCTCCCCTAGTCTGCTGTTTCCAATGAAGAGCATCTTTCAAACAAAAAAGCGGCGAGGTGAATGCGCCCAGCTGGCTGCGCTCCCTTTGTGTTGTTGGGGTCACTGTGTTGTTCCAGCATGGTGAGCATCAGCACAAACAGCAGCTGGCATGTTCCAGCCTCACAAATCCCACTGAGTCATCAGCAGGCACCTCCTCTTTGTCCACAGGCTTAGTTGGGCTCTGACCCTCACCGGCTCACACAAACACACACAAAGCACCATTGTGACCTCTAACATTACAAACACTCACACAAGGCAGGTTCTTGGCCATGTGCTTTCACCTTTAGCCTTCATTATCGTGCTTAGAAAGCTTCAGTAGGTCAAGTTCAAAGTGACGCATAGGAGCCGTTTAAAGGAAGTGTTATGTAAAATTATTATGTTTTTTAGCTTTACATCATATTATTATGTTATTCCCTCATCACAAACATGCATGCAGTGTTTCCTTGATTCTTTCATGCGTCTTTGAGAAATTCTTTAATCTCCATGGCAACCATTTAGCTATGCAAAACACTTGAGTGGATCTAGTCCCGCCTATGAGACGCAGCTCCTCCTCAAAGCTGCAGATTCCAAGTTTCTGCTTCACAGAGCAGCCCTCCTCCCACTCAGCTCCTTCAGACTAGCCTGCAGCAGTTAGCAAACACCTGGACGAACCAAGCATCTGCTGAGCTCATTATATAACACTGGTAAAATTGTTGTTATAGGCTTAATAGAGGAACAATATTGCAATAACTTCCTGCAGTTCCATAAAGATCAGGTGTGACATGCACAGTTTCAACGCTTTAAATATCAAAGTCAAATTTCTTTTAAGTCATATTTGATCTACATAGCATTTTTATAACAACTGAAGGAAGCGTAGTAATTTGATTGTGCTATAAAATGGGACTATGTGACTGGAAAACAAGAGATACTGCCCTTTAAATATAACTCACAACAAGATAGCCGAAGGACTTTACAATCAAAACTAAAACAAAATTCAACTCAGAAAGTACTGATTTTTTTTAAGCGCCTTGTTTTTCTTCTCATCATAGAGGAGATGAGGTTCTGGCTGTTTCTGAACAGTATAAATTGTACATATTGCATAGTCAAATGATGATCCTCAACTTTTTCCTCTTTGTTCCACAGAATGCAATGAAGTCCCACATTTTCACTGACTCTGGTCCATTCAGGTGGTCACTACAGGTCAGATGTTTCTCTGATCAGAAACTGTCTGTAAGGCACTGGATGAGCGAAGTCATGCCATTGATTGCACTAATTCTGCAATAAAATGTCTAATAATAAAAGGTGATTATGATCCAAACACATACATATTTGTGTCACACCCAGTGTGGCGTCACTGTTACTGCCATGATATTAGACACTACACTACAAAGTAATCTACACAGGAGTATGGTGTATTATGAGTTTCATTTTGAATTACCTGTATGCATTATTGACATTATCTCAAAGGTTCAGGAACAAGAGATCCTCTAATCCCTGATGAAATAATGATAGATTATGTGGACGTAGAGCAGCAGTAAAATGAAGACATTTAAGCCTTCTCCTCCCTCCATCATAATGTGCAGTGTGAGATTTTGACCGGCATGAACCTTTACATCATGTTATAATGTTATTCTCTTATCTTAAGCATACATGGAGTGTTGCCTTCATTCTTTCATGAGTGTATGAGAAACCCTTCAATCTCCCATGGAAACCACTCAGCTGTGGAAAACATCTGGGTGGATGTAGCACCACCTTTAAGACACAGTTTCTCCTCAGAGCAGCCCTCCCTCTCAAATCCCTCCTTCAGTTCCTTCAGACTAGCTATCAGCAATCAGCAAACACCTGGTGGAACTTTGTATCTGCTGAGCTCATAATAAGATCACAGGAGCTACTTGTCACTGCAGCTCTGGTAAAAACGTCACAGAAGGATTAAAACACCAAAAGAATTATACAATTAAATCTTTGAGACCAAGTTGGCTGACAGGGATTTGAATGGGCAGTGGAACAGTGTGGCTTATCAACAATGGTGTCATTCAGGGCATGCTACTATCATATTGAACTATTAACTTTAATTTTCAGCCACAATATCCTCTAAGAGAGTCATTGGTCTTGTCTCAATAGTAGTGTGATTTTTACCATTAGTGATTATGACTCTGAGCTACAGCTCCATCCGTCCATCCGTCCATCCATCCATCCATCCATCCATCCATTCATCCATCCATCCATCCATCCATCCATCCATCCATCCATCCATCCATCCATCCATCCATCCATCCATCCATCCATCCATATTCTTACACACTTATCCCTTGTGGGGTCAGGATGGGGCTGGTGCCTCTCTCCAGTGGTCAACAGGCCAGAGGCAGGGTCACCCTGGATAGGTCGCCAGTTAATCGGAAATACATTTCTTTAATTCTTCCACATTGAAAATTATCACCCAATCCATCAATGAACCTGTTTCCTGCTGTCAGACAGCAGTGCTCCCAGCTGTTCCACTGTGCATTTAAACAGATAAATAACTTCAGGAACAGAAAGTGTTAGAGATGATGGGCTTTATTGGAAAACATTAGGAGTTTTAGCTGTCTGATTTTGGCAGCTCCATGACTCCCCTGACAGAACCAACAGTTGCAGTCAAGGCTCCCCACTCAGCAGGACTCCCATACTCCCCTTTCTCCAGCAGGTACTGCCGGCCCCTGAAGTTGGGGTGCTCATAGAACACCCAGGAACCCTGGAGGACCTTGCAGGACATGACTTGACATGGCCATTTTTCTCGCAAGGAATTCATATTATCTGTCACCTCCAGAGTCTGACCGTTAAAGTTTGGTCGTCCGTATAGCTTGAGCTTGAATGGGCCCTTGCACTGAAAATAGCAAAAGAAGTGTGTTCAGTTGAATGTACAAGGCGTGTTTTATGGCGTTGTGTTTTCTGGAGACTCACGTTTTTGATGATCTTGCAGGATCTGACACAGTCATTAAATCCCATCCACTGACCATAGCCTGTGTACTCCCCAGGACCAATTATATACTGGTAACCTGAGAAGTTGTTGCGCTCATACAGGGCCCACCAGCCGGCCTGCACCTTCACAGAGTTGCATCGGCGGATGTAGCTGAACAGGTCTGCTGAATCCCCTTTGCAGTCGTAGGACTTTCCCTGGAAGTCCTGACCTTCATAAAACACAATCTGAAAAAGAGACAAACAGACAGATCCATTGCAAACACATTTCCTATCAGAGATCTGAGTTTAAAATAATCAGTGGTTTGAACAGGAATTAGTTCCCCCCATGACTGTCCCACCTTCTCCATTTGTAGAGTTTAAAATACTGCAGTCACTAACAAACAGAGTAGTCTTTATACGTGGCAGGAACAATACTAACAAATGCGGGGTTAGCAGGACCTGTAACACTTATTGCAATTCAAATATTCGTCTAGAGTCTACCTTTTGTTCTTACCCACTGAATTATCTCACAACGCACAATTGTGGTGTGGCAGTGCCAGGAATCAAAACCAGCCACACCCAACCTGCACTGAGCCAGTGCAGGCTGTGCAGTTTAATTTTATGGCTCGTTTCAGAACGACTATCAAAGTATAAGACTTCCTGTTCATTCGTTTGTACGAGACAATGATTTATATGAAAATTGATCAATGTATTGTTTTTGTAAAAACTCTGATACCCCCTCAGCTAATACACTGGGTATGTCAAGAGGAAAAGAATCGATGATGACAATAATAATAATATTAAAAAATGTTAATTGAGGGACAGCTGAAACTCTGTGATCATCCGGAAAGATCCAGCTGCAGGGGAGTCGGTGCCCCAGTGTGTGTAGTTTGGTTACTCAGCATTGGTGGACCCAAGCCTCGTCCATCACCATGGTCAGCCAGAACACCCGGAACTTAAAGAACTCATAAATCGATGGGCCGTCCTCAGCACACTCTGCCGCCTGACCTCCAGAATCCTGCGTGTTATAGAAACTGATCTTCCAGGACTTTTCGTACATCTGGAAGACATAAGTAAGAGATCAGGAAAAAATGTGTAGCTGAATCAGATCTACAATATTTGAACATTTTTACTCTCTTTTATCCTTCCTGTTTGTCCGGTAGGCTTTCAGTGAATATTGCTTGGTTGGTGCACTCTTTGGCACCCAGATGACCCTCAGTGTTAAAGCATTTAGCATTATTAGCCTGAAAGAAAGGGCGAATTATAGCGACTGTAGAACAGCAACTCTCATCTTGAGCTCACATTTTTAATGAAGTGACATGACTGGATGCTCTCACTGAATCCCATCCAGAGTTGGCTCTCAGGGTGAACTGGGCCGCTCATACAGCACCCGGCTCGAAAATCTTGTCTTCAAAGAACAAAAAAATGTATGAGGAAATATAGAGATCAGAATAGCGCCAAAACAATCTAACAATCTGCAGACAGGGCAAAGCTTTGTTATTCAAATTAACCTATTCTGCAGTAATCAAGATGGTGTCTTTGGTTCTAAAGCAGCATGAAGTCAACTTGCTGCTGGCTTGATTGCTTGAATGCCTCCTGACCACAATTCATCTTCTCTGAAATCGTTACCAGTTCCTGGGCTTTTAAACTGAAGAACATCCAGAAGTAGAACACATGCATCACTCTGAAAACGGTGAAATCCCTGGATGTTATTGGGAAACTGTTTGAGTGGCTGCACCAGCATCAACGTTTGATGAAAACCTGGAAAGTCGATAAGGATCACGGGTGCAGCAACATGCTAATGGAATGAGAGAAAACATTCACATCACAAGATTTAGGTTAGAAGAGATTTTGACAACATTTTATGTTGCAAGGTAAATATTTCACATTCACCAATTTTGAATGAATCTGTATTTAGCAATAACTCATGCTTCACCTTTTCATATGATCAGCTGTAGCTAATCAGCTAATTAACTCAAAGTGCCTGCAAATGTTTGAAAAGTCTCTCACTCCAAAGGGATGTCGTCATTTTCTGAGACACTGAATTTTGGGTCCTCTTTACTTGTACACATAATCATTAAATAAAAAATAAGAATAAAATAATAATAATAAAAATGACTATTTTTATTATAATTATAATGATAATAATAATAATTATTATTATTATGATTATTAATAACTCCAGGACCCTGGTCCTGCAGTCTTACAGTGTCTAAAATAAACATGTTTCCACCCCATTTGATGTTGTTGATGAGAGGAGCGCCCATGTTGAAATGTGAAATCTTACAAGTCGTAACTGGAGGTGGCCGGAGTTGATCTCATTTTCCCAGTGGGAAATCTAACTTCAGATGACGCTCCAGTTCATTTGTCTGACTGGGAACTTGTAATTTCCCAGCTCAGACAGCAGACGGAATGCAGCATAAATTCAAATGTAAAACGATGATATTTGTCAAACCCTTTTATTTAAAATACAAAACAGAAAAGTAAAACCTACTGAACGCCAATAGACTAAACCTGCAGGAAGCCGTTTTGACAGAAAGGCCTGAAATAAAGACTGAAAATTGCTCAGTTCCTTTCTGTGGCTTAATGATATAGTTCTGATGTCAAGGTTATTTTCTGTTGATGCAAAGTGAATTGGGCCTAACTTGGAACCTTCATAAATGTTTTGTTTTCCTTTCAGTTGACTTAGTAAACCAGGGAGTTATTGTTTGACTTAAATCTTTCCCATAGTTTAGCTTTAAATAATTTAAATAAATCAGATGAGACAACAACTGGCTTTCCAAAGGAAACTGCTCTGTGTGCTTTTTGAAGTCAGATTATTCATTGTCAGCTTGTCACAGTAAGTTGGTCACAAACTCATCATTATGTCATGAACAAAAAGTTTATTTTCTTTGTTAAAACAGCTACAAATCTTTTATTACTAACTAGCATTTTTTTATTTTCCTTTCTGTTTTCTGCTGGAGAAACATTGGAAATGTTTAACACATACAACTGCTAAACTTAAAACATTGATCCAAATAAAATAATGTTGTTTAAATTTGATGGAAATTTCTCTTATATATTCTCTAGTCTTGGAAATTTTTAGCTCAGTTCAACTGCATGACTTTCACTTGTTTCCCCTGTCTTTGTCCTGAATCATGATGGCACGAATGAAATTAACAGCGATCTCAGAGCTGCTTATTCATCAGCTTCCAGATAATTTAAATAACAAAACCCTCTAACAGCCCGTATAAAGTATAAAAGCCGCCTGGCAGCCGCAGGTTGTTGGACAGAATCCCACAAACGCACATCAAACATGGGCAAGGTGGGTAGAGAGTTCACCAGAGAACTGTTTAGGATGTACACTGCAGATAAGCAATGCAGACGAGTGATAAAATCACAGAGAAGGACAACATGTTCATCCAAAGCTTCTCTTTGTTTTCTAGATCATCTTCTACGAGGAGAGGAACTTCCAGGGTCGTCACTATGAGTGCATGAGCGACTGCTCTGACATGTCCTCCTTCCTCAGCAGGTGTCACTCCTGCAGGGTGGAGAGCGGCTGCTTTGTCGTGTACGACCGTCCCAACTTCCTGGGAAATCAGTATTTCCTGAGAAGGGGGGAATATTCCGACTATGGATCTTTCGGCATGAGTGACTCCATCCGATCCTGCCGCTTAATTCCCCAGGTATACACCAAAAACATCCTAGGTGAAAGTTAGAGACTTAGTGTTAGAAATGTCATTTCATTTAAATTATGCTTTTGACACTTTTTAACAAAGTCAACATGAGAAAGGTCATTGCTATGTGTCCCTTTGGGTTCATCCAAACAGCACAGAGGTTCTTTTAGGATGCGCATCTTTGAGAGGGAGAACTTCCTTGGTCAAAGCCACGAGCTGGTGGACGACTGTGACAACATTGTGGATCGGTACCGCATGTCCGACTGCCAGTCCTGCAGCGTGATGGATGGCCACTGGCTGATGTACGAGCAGCCCCACTACAGAGGCAGGATGATGTACCTGAGGCCTGGAGAGTACAGGAGCATGAGGGAGCTGGGGCACAGCGGCATGAGGCTCAGCTCTGTCAGGCGCATTATGGATTCCTGCTGAGGCAGAACAGTCATGTGTCCATGAGTCAAATAAAACATACATCAAACACTGACTTGTAGTTTTATCATTCAATCCTGTAGATGTTTGTGGGTTGTGAAAGTTCTGCTATATATTTTATATATAATATTTTATTTAATATGTTACGAACTATTTTAAATTCTCAGGAGTAGAATGTCAAATCTTTACATTCTACCAGCTGCTACAAAAACCTAAAGCTGCAGTAAATAACTTTTAAAAAATGTGAAACAATTTTAACATATTGGTTAAAACTGACGGTATGTTGTGAAAGAATAACATGAAGCAGATAAACTGTGAAGATCTGCCCCTGCAGAAACACACGTTCAGAAACAACCAATCAGAGCCTGGAGGCGGGTCTTAGCACTATCAATCAAGCTTACAAACTCACTTGGTTTGCTTCAGTTGTGCTGATGGTAGAGAAAAAATCTACTGTTACAGGGGCACAGTGTATCCACCATCATCAGTAGCTATGCTAACTAGCCTTAGTAATTATGACAGGGTATGCTGTGAGGAAGGAGCTGTAGAATGGAGAATAAGAGGGTGATTGACTTTGCTAAGGTCATCCTTCTGGCTATGATTGGCTGTTTCCGATATGGAGCAATGTGTTTCTGCAGATGGCAGTAGAGCCACATGGAGAAGATTTCAGGAGCTTGATTATCTGTCTGACACTACACTGTCAGGACAAAGTGAGTTTTAACAAATATGTAAAAAGTAAAGCATTTTTATACAAAGCTACCTACTACAGCATTATGCAAGCTGTAGTTGGAAATGTAACAGTCATATTTCTTACCAACACCAAGAAAGAAAACCCTATAGTCTCCATTTAGCATATCCTCACTGGACACCATTTTGTTTGTAATTGATCTTAATATTTCCTTAATAGTTCTTAAGTGCTTTGTTGTTATTACCACTGGCAGATCATCTAAATATGTTACAATATTAAATAGAAAGCTAAATTTTATTTCACCAGTTATTCTGTATCTTCTGTAGTGACCAGTGATGGCCACTACATCACTGTAGTGATGTAGTGGCCATCATGTTTTTTAAAAGAATTATTATAAAAATAGAGGTTTGTTTATATTAACCTCTGGATAAATTGTTGCCACTTCTTTCTTAGATTTTTTTATTTATTTATATTGTTTATTTCCTTTTAACTCTTCTTCCAGTTTCTTTTAAACTCTGTTTGGCTGTGAACACAACAGTTTGACCTCAGTCAAACTGTTGTGTTCACTGTTGATAATTCTAGCAACAGTTTGACCTCAGTCAAACTGTTGCTAGAATTATCTAGCAAAATCTAGATAATTCTAGATTTTGCTATAATATTTATTTATTTTTTTCTTGGGATTTAGGGTTTGAAAAAGTAACTTTAATCGCATGACTGATTAATCCTTGAAAAAGTAACTTAGATTACTGATTATTTGATTTGAACTCTGATGACCGGCTGCACAGATTTGTGACACTTATGTACATTAAAAGTTACATTAAAAGTAATTTTTTTAGTTACTTTCAGCAGCTGCTGACAATAATGTCCCACCACTCATGAAAATTACATTGATCTTTGCCAATGCATAATTGCAAATTAATTCATAATGGTAACATCAACTATGTGTCTTTACTCATAAGGTTGAACTGAAGGGGACATTGTTTAATGGCTACAACAGTACAATTTTTTTGTAGCCCCCTCCCTGCCCCAGCCTCCAGGTTCTTCGCTACGGCCCTGCGTTTGCTGCCGCAGCGCAGCTCACAGCGCTTCTCCTGCGGCTCCACAACTCAGATGACCCGCTGCACAGATTTGTGACACTTATCTTAATATTCATTATTATAATGGCATTTAGTTGCGCAACTTTACGGACACGTTCATTCGTGGTTGTTTTCACGTTTATTGCGCTGTTCATATTAGTCTCGATGTTTTCTGGAGCGCAACGTGAAGCTCGACGTCATTCACAGCAAATATATTAACTTGACATTAACAAAGACAACAGGAAATGATTGACAGGGAGCCTGACTAAAGCTAAATGATTCTCAGACAAATTCTGAAACAGAAACGAAACCCAACCAAACAGAACCTCCACGTGTTGAGCTCTTCAACCTCCAGTTCTGCCTCCTGTCCTTTCTTCATTCACACTGACTGTCACCATACAACATTGCTGGTCTCAGTGCTGTTTTTTTCCACACCTGATAGTTTTCTCCGGTTCCAACATAGTTGCACTCGCTTCACCTCTTCACTCTATATGCATCTCTGAACCGTCAACCCAAACTGCTGAGAATCCTGTACCTATGTTACTTGTATTTCCTGTATCAACGATTGTTGACACCAGTTCTAAAACTGATCTTTGTGTTTGCTGCTGATGAGTGATTTCACTGTGCATATAAGGGTGTAGTCTATCTTTCTCAATATGTTTTTGCAGACTAAAATAAATGTCTAACTAAGTTGACAGATCGAATTAGTTACATGTAGAAGAGACAGTGAAATACTACACTGAATAAAATGGTGTGGAGTTGAAACAAAATAAAAACAAAAGCATGCAGAAATAATGAGACTATAAATTCAGACTGAGGACTTGTTATTTGAATTTCTTACGGTGCTTTTTATCCCGCTGACAGCAGAGTCCCAGCTGACACATTTTCTGTTGTCACCCACCTGTACCCCATAGGGCAGCTGCTGCAGTTGGCACTGCACCAGATGCATACACACTGGAATAATAACCATTTACAGAGCGATTTAGCTATCATTATAGCCCTGTATGCTACGCTGCTGAGTAAGATATTCAAAACAATGGCCCCATAGATCATTTCACCATGATGATGAGTATAAAAGTGACAGAGTTTGCTTTGCCCAAGTACCAGTGCAATCAGGGACAACAGGAGCGACTACCAAAATGGGCAGAGTAAGAGAGCATTTTGGGTGTTTGTTACAACATAAGCATAACCCTACCAGATCATATCTGAAACCATTTTCTGCTTCCAGATAATCTTTTATGAGGACAAGAACTTCCAGGGTCGTTCCTATGAGACCAGCAGCGACTGTGCAGAGCTCACCTCCTACCTGAGCCGCTGCAACTCCTGCAGGGTGGAGAGCGGCTGCTTCATGGTCTACGAACGCTCCAACTTCATGGGCCACCAGATGCTGGTGAGGCGAGGAGAGTACCCCGACAACCAGCGACTCATGGGGATGAGCATGAGCGACTGCATCCGCTCCTGCCGCATGATCCCCATGGTAACAACCCAAAATCACACTGTGCATCGTCTTATGGTTACGCAATGTTAAGGAGGTCTCTCATGAGAATCACATTTCCAGGTCTAGTTATATTAGTTATATGTTGCCAACTAATCATTCGACATTCTATGCCTGCAACTGACCTTTAATTACAAGGATGTCTATACAACTTGTACTGTGGGTAAAATGTTTCCTAAAAGTAATCGTGCGTCCTCTCACAGCACAGAGGTCCATTCAGAATGAGGATCTACGAGAGGGAGAACTTTAGTGGTCAGATGAACGAGCTGATGGACGACTGTGACTCCATCCAGGAGCGTTACCGCATGTCCGACTGCCAGTCCGTCCATGTGATGGATGGCCACTGGCTGCTGTATGAGCAGCCTAGCTTCAGAGGCAGGATGCTGTACCTGAGGCCCGGAGAGTACCGGAGCATGAGGGACATGGGGACGGGCCCCATGGACATGCGGATCGGCTCCATCGGACGTATCATGGAATCCTGCTAGACAGGATGGAAACGCTCACGTCGATGAATTGACTCAATTTAAATTAAAGCCATTTGAGTTTCTTGGGATATTTTGGCTTCAAAATCTGAGATAAAACCACGAGAAATTAGCTGTTTATATCAATAAACAGTTGATTCTGCAGTGAGTCTTGATTATTGTACCAAGCAAAACTAAGTAACCTAATTCACAAAACATTAAAAAATATAAAAGTCAAAAGCATGGTCAGATTTTTCTTAGTTTCTAGTTTCAATAAGTATTTTATTTTTTTGCTTTTTTTTTACTCCCACTCTGGCATCAAAATAGTAAGATTTCACCTTAGCGGATTTTGCAGATGATCAAACCTGGGAATAAGAAGATTTGTAAATGTGCATTAGAATGTGAGGGCAAGCTGTGAAGTGTTTAGATTCCTAATCTGATGGAGACAATGAAATCCAACACATTACAATAGGATGAATAGACAACAACAGTGTGACGAAAACCTATCCCACCTGATGTAAAGGCATACAGCTTTAATCAAACATTGTTTGATCCAAGAGGTCAGCACTGCAGGGCTAAAAGATTTACACAAAAATGTCTAAATGTTCACAGAGCCACACAGATTGGCCCAGATAATCTATTTAGACAGTTTATGTGGAAAAAAAAAAGTTGATTTGTGGGTTAGATGCACATTAACCACTAAGAACTGAAAGAGGCCACATGGGACTGCAGAACAAGTGTGAGATAGTGATATGATACTGATGTGAGACAGTAGCAGCTGTTAAATTCACAATACACCAATGTCTGTCTGACATGATTAATGTAATGATCAGAGGAAAAACTCCAAGATTGTGCACAATATGTTTTCTTGTATTTAAAGTAACAGATTTATTTTTATGAAAGCCACATCCACAAATCTTGAGCAGAGCGCTTAGGTAAATATTGCAGGTTATAAGCCACACGCCTCTGGTTCTGCAATATCCCCAGGAAGGTCTGATGCACACAGTTCATAGACTGATTTGTATGATGTGAAAGGACAACGTGATCTGTAATCAACAAGGAGTTTTAGCTGTTTGTTGATTGCGAGAAGAGGAAACTGTTTGATGGCTGTGCTGCAGCAGGCAGATCTTGTTAAGTGGGAGATTTTATAAGGTGATGAATACTTGTGATGGCTTCATGGAACTTGCTTTACCCCTGGGGGAGAAGCTTAATGTGTGTGGAGCAACATGTTTCCAAGGTATACCCAGGAAAATGTTAACAGGATCCAGGACTAATTGAACATGTTGGCCTAAATATGTTGCAATTTTCCTATTACAAACAAAAATGCTGCTTGTGATATGCCAAAACTCATAATTACTTCAAAAATGTACATCTTTTGTTGCATTTTTCACCCACAGAGGTCACCATTTTTTTCACTGATAGGTTAATGATGCATAATGGTCCATTCTGTACTGAAATCTATAGAGTAAACACAGGAAGGCTAGTTGTTTATCATATTGCGCTTGACTGGTGTAATTTTGGATAGTGCCACACTGTGTCACTATTGGCTGTAATTAAAACAAATAAAAAATAAAAACTGAGGTGAATCTGGATAATTTCCCACATGAAAGAAAGGAGAGTGCAGTGTGAGAGCCGGAGTGGAACACAACAGGACCTAATAAGGGCCCTGGATGTGTCTCCACAACACTTTGAGTCATTTGTACCAGCAGAAATAATTAAGGCTCAAACAGGTGATCGCTACCTTAATGAGATAAAAATTAACGCCGTGCTGAGACAGAGCTGGCCAGCCTTTGAGATGCTAACAGGAGCGATGCTGCCTGCGGTACTGACATCACTGATCCGACTGGACCCATGGAGGTCCGGTGTCGATGGTAACAAAGACAGGTGCTGCTGTTACCACCACACCAGACTCTAAACAGCACAGCTGTTGCTGAACTGGACACAGAGCTACAGAAGTATGTACCAGATCACACAGTCTGACCAGAAGTAAGAGTCATTCATCAGCAGCTAAGCACCAGCCAGCTGCTACGGAGTTTAGTTGTCCTCTTCCTCGGTTTGAGGAGGAGGACAGCTGATATTTTAATAAAATTTATTAAAACTAAATGTCAGAGGTGACACCTATTAACACAGATCAAATAACACAGGAAAGACAAGAGAAAGTTAGATTCTGAATACTCACGAGGAGAACAGACAAAGATGTGCTTTCAGTTACAAATCTCCTACTGCTCTGAAAGCACATTTGCCTGCCCCTCTCTTTTTATTGTTTTTTAGAATCCCTAATCACAGAGAACGCTGTAACCCTAAAGGGAGGGGAAAACACTTTATCACACAGTTACAGCGCCAATGATTGTCACTAACTAACAACACAAACAGAGCAAGTTGTACATCTTCACGGTGAAGGTTTTACAGCTATCTAAGAGGTCAAAAGCAGGGCGTTCTGTGAAGAGCTGCTGTCACTGCTCTTCTTCAGAGAGGCCCTCTGAGAAAGAAAAGTGATTAACAATACAGAAACATTTCTTAAAAGATATGACTAAACAAATAAGAGTACATAAAAAAGAACATTATAAAGGTATAACAAATAGTTGATAATAATACAATTTACCTAACACTCCCCCCTGTTTATCAAATATTTGTTCTAAGTCTCACATCCCTCCTAAACAGCCACTTCAAACGATTTTCAGCTGGGAGTTCATTTTTAAGAACGCAAATATTTTTTACACTCAAGAGTTGCACTCAGTCCAGAAACCAAGATCTAAGTACAAGTCAGGGGATTCCTCAGCCGAGGATTCTGTGTCAGCTTCAGCATCTTTGACCAACAAAGGATACATCTGTGCCATCCGGTCCTCCATGGGCAAAATTGCTTTGGTGATGATACGGTTAAACAAAGAACACAGGCAAGGAATACAACAGCATCCACACAAGGTTAGAATGGCAGCAAAGACTGCTATTGATACTAATGCAGAGGACACAAGGGTTCAGTACCTTCCAAAAACATCCAACCATGCATCCCACATGGAGGTGTTTATCCCAGAGGCTTCCTTCATTTTGCCATTCAGGGTTCGGAGCCCTGTAATGGCCTTCGTCATTCTCACATCAGCCGCTGTGTTGTTGGGTAGGTATGTCACCTTTTTCGTACCCCCTCCTTTTTCAGCTAGCAACATGTCAAGAGCGATACGGTTTTGGAAAGCCATCAGTGAAGTAGCGGCCAGCTGCTCATGAACCGCCCAGCCTGTGTCCAGTTGCCTAGTTTTTACACATTGTAATAAATGTAGTTGATCCTGTCTACGTTTTTGTTTATAGTACACCACCAACAAATTGTAGACTCAAAACCTGCTGCAATTTGGTCTGTCAATTTATACTCATCAGGTACACCATGAGGGACTCCAATGGCATCGATGTATGTAGGGACATCATTTCCCCATGACGGCTCTCGTTTCTGCAAATGATGCCACTGCTGAGACAAAACATGGGTTAGTTGTGTTGTACACATAGGACACACAGAAACAGGTAATAACAAAGAAACTAGAGCACAAAGACCTGTCACCTTCTGGGGCAACCTATCAAAAAGCCTGTCATCACCACCGTCTGTTTTTTATTGTAGCTTTCATCCTCTCGTTTCTGCAGTATGCGCTGCACATTTGCAGAGTGCTAGTTGTTTTAGGAGTTGTACAGCTTGAAGTAATTCTTTTAACAACTCTGCATATGTTACTGGTCTTCCTGTTGATGTTACCATATCCCTATGTTTCCAGGATTGAGCAAAGGTATGGACTGTTGCAAGTGCATACTGACTGTCGGTATAAATCGTTACCGTTTTGTCTTTCATAGGTTTACAAGCCGTGGTCAGTGCTATCAGTTCTGCAGCCTGGCCTGAGTAATGTGAAGGGAGCTCCTCAGCTTTTAGCACTGTCTTATCAGTTACCACTGAATACCCAGATTGAGTTTTCCCTAGTTCATCTTTTGTTGAGGAACCATCCACAAAAAGTGTTTCACCTTCATCTAATGGTAAATCTTTTATGACTACAGATGTTTGTAATATGGTTACCCATGTCCCTGGATGATAAAGAAATCTCCCCCTTTCATCTCTGCCCGTCTTTTAACTGCAATGTGTCCCTCAGTGGTTGGACTCAAAGCTAATCCTAGCTGTAAGAGACCGTCTATCCCTAGTAAAGTTACTGGGCATTCTGGAAACATCAAAATGGACATTCGGCAAGCCTGTCCCTGCGGATCCCTGAGCCATATCGGCTCTGATTCATTTGCTTGGGTCAGTTTTCCCCCAGTGGATCTTACTATGACAGTTTCCCCACTAAGTTTTACCCCTGGGATGTTTTCTCTACACATTGTTCTACATGCACCAGGGTCACAAAGGAAAACTACAGGTTTACCATTTATGAAAAGAGCTACTTCTGGTCTTATACTGTTCATAGATAACAAATCCTGCAGGTTGAATTGGACTTCTTCACCCCCCAAATCATCTGATCCTAGTCATGTTGACTGACCAGTGTTTTGTTCTGGACAATATCTAGCTATATGTCCTTCTTTCCCACAACACCAGCACCCTGAACCGCTGTGTCTGGGTTTATTCTGCCTGTAGTTTCCCCTTCCCCTTTTTCCTCTGTAATTCTGACCTCTGCTCCTGAAGCCCTCTTTCCCTCTCTCCTCCAGATAGAACATTTGTTCATCCCCCTGGAAAAAGGCTCCTGAAGCTATTTTCTTTTCTTTTGTGACTTTTTCTGCATGAATAGCATGATTTATATATTCATCTAAAGTCCCCGTCCCCAATCCTATGTAATATTTAGTTACCCATGATCTTATTCCCTCTCTTGACCCTGCATGCAATGCATTTTTTAACTGTTGTTTATATGGACTGTTTTCGTCTTCATTTTCCACCAACCCACTATGCATACTAAAGGCAGCCGTCATTCTTACTCTATAGTCCTCAAAAGACTCTTCTTCCTTCTGTTTGACTCTGCTTATCTCAATGTAATTTGCTTTGCGCTGATATCTCTGATCTGTCCTTGCTGCTAAGGCATTTGCTCCGGTTGTTAATTCCTCACTACTGTGTGCAAGAGTTACAGGAGGATCACCCTGTACTGGACTCCATCCTCCCCAAACATGATGCCAGTCGGTGCCTAAAGCAGTCATCCACACTTGTTGGACTTCTTGTCTATTGAGGTGGTAGGATTTAAGCAGACTATTCATTTCTTCAACAAAACGGTTCACATCCTCTTTAGGAGGTGTAATCCCTTTTAACGCCTTTTTTATGTCATCCAATTTCCATGTTCTGTACACCAGAGTTGTGGGATTTGACCCGTCTCTCCCAGCATTAGGATTTTCTACTTCTATCATGGGACACAAGACAGTTGTATATTGCTGACTATCTCGTCCTGTTGAAGGACAAAATGAGGGAGGGGGAGGAGGCCCTGTAAGAGCCGCGGTTCCCTGCACTAGGCCTTCTCCCCATGCTTTGGACCGCTCATACTTCTGTCCTTTTGATATTGTAGTAGGTCCTTCACTACTTTCCTCATATTCTGGGGGTGAAGGCAACTTAGGGTATAATCCTTCAGTCTGTTTTTGCTTTTTCTCCTCAGAGTTATTGCTTCTGTTCTCATCCACTTTGCCTACTGCTGCTGCCCCACCCCCTCCTGCTGCTGGCTGCTGCACTGTCTGATTTCTCCCTGGCCCTGTTTCATTATCTTCACTGTTATGGAACATCAGATTCTTTTCTACACTTTGCTCTGTGTTTTTTCTAGATTGGTTTTTTCCTTCTTCTCTTTTTAAAGCTTCTTCTAACCAAAATTCTATGTCATCATATCCTTCTTCACACATTTTCTTTGGATTTGACTTTGTTCTCTGCTTTATGTTGTCCTGTAGTAGAGTTAGTTTTTGTGAATTTAGACGGCCGTCAAAGTTATAGGTAGTTATCCACTTATCTAAATGTTTTATTTTGCGCGGATCCTTGTTTTTGACATATTTCCAGTCGTTTGTTTTTAAACTGTCGGTCGGTTTATTTTTGCTGATCCCTTTCCCCATTTTTTATTTCAATTTGGTCCAGGTTTGTTGACTCCTAGGGAGTCCTATGAACTGGAGATCTTTTCAGTAGGCCAGCAATTAAAAAGACCTTGTTGTGGTATTCCCCGCTTCAACTCTTTCGAGTGGGAAAATCTTGCCTTTGCATCCACAAGAGGTTTGCTGCTTACAACCCTACTGTTTTATATGAGGTAAAATACCGAGTGGTATTTATACCTCCAATCACTCTCACATTCACACTTTTTGTTACGGAAATGCACCAGGCACCGTTCGCCTGTTCACACACGTAATTTCAGCGCAAGGACTATGCCGTCCCTTCTACGGAATTTTGTGCTTTGTTTTTATTTTTCTTACCTGCTAAAGTCTAGAATTGACAGGGTTTTATGTGCGCGCAATGACCCTCAGTCACTCACTACTTTTAACCAAGAACCACTCACCCCCTGTTGCCTTTCCATGGAGTGTCGTCAACCTTCAGATCCCAGCAGGCAGGCAGAGTGCCAGCCCTTGAACAGGTTCGGAAAAGCTTCCACTAGAAAGATGGTTTTTACTGGGACCTGCCTCACCTGCTGGAATCCTTCCGGTACATTGACCTCCGGCTCGAAGGACCAAATTATGTCAGAGTTGACACCTATTAACACAGATTAAATAACACAGGAAAGACAAGAGAGAGTTAGATTCTGAATTACTCGCGAGGAGAACAGACAGAGATGTGCTTTCAGTTACAAATCTCCTACTGCTCTGAAAGCACATTTGCCTGCCCCTCTCTTTTTATTGTCTTTAGGATCCCTAATCACAGAGAACGCTGTAACCCTAAAGGGAGGGGAAAAACACTTCGTCACACAGTACAGCGCCAATGATTGTCACTAACTAACAACACAATCTATCTTAACCTTGATTCTCCAGTTCCTGTCACAGGGTCAAACAGAGCAAGTTGTACATCTTAATGGCGATGGTTTTACAGCTATCTAACAGGTCAAAAGCAGGGCGTTCTGTGAAGAGCTGCTGTCACTGCTCTTCTTCAG
>CAEGAF010113576.1:0-12111 GCA_903067075.1 Micropoecilia bifurca
TTTCATGTTGCAGACATTTAGTCTGAAAGCTACATTTAGTCTGAAACTAAATGTAGCTTTCAGACTAAATGTCTGCAACATGAAATCTTTCCCAACCAATTCCCTTTTGAAATGTTTCACTTAGGATATATAGTTAAGCTCTAAGCAATTTATTCTCAGTATAAATCTAGCAGTTCTGTTCAGATGTTTGGTAAGCTGAAAAAAGAATGAAAAACAAAGAGTTAATATGTTACATGTAATCAAATTAGGTTTGTCAAACTTAATTCATTTACATTTGTTAAACATGACTACTTAATGAACTTCATATATTTACTTGGGTAAACTTAATTTGATTACGTGTAGCAAATTAACTTTTTTTTAAAAGTTGGATCACCTGTTTTCTTTTTTCAGTGTTGAAGATGATAACGAACACAGCAAACATCGGGGTTTAAGTTCTTAAAGTCAAAACATAAATGTCATTTGCAAGTTTGTGACTTAGAAATTGTAAAATCAACTGTTCACAGACTTATGTCCATCCACTCTAACTAGGCCTGAGTTATTTACAAATGAGAATAGGGAAAGAAAAATTGGCATCTATCTGCTAAATTGGAGCTGAAGCTGTGATCATAATGAATGTTTTGCACTTTTCATATTTCTATTTGTAAAACCTTTGTAAAAGAGCTGTTTAGAAACCTGGCCTAAAATTGAAGAAAAAAACCCTAAATTAAATAAACTCACAAGGGAGTCGTAATGGAATTATAATGAAGCTGAGGAAAACATTTTCATCTTTTTATATAAAAAGATTCATCCTTTGGAAACAATGAACAGATGAAAAAAATGACAATTTATCATGTCAATGTCAATGTACACAACTGTCAGTAGAAACAAATGGTAACAACAGTACAGACTATTAACAAAAAAACCACAACTAAGCCATTTATGCATGCAGTCCAGACAACAGAAGATGGCTTCAGCATTCACTGATGTTACACATCTGCTCCGTCCAGAAACTAAAAGCCTCTGTTATCTGAACAAAGTTTCATAAGCCGGAGCTTGGAATGTTATCCGGCAGTAATTCAGCCGAGCGTATGGTGCATATAAAACTGTCACAGACAGGATAAGCACATCCAGTACGCTAGCTGTGCTATGGACGCCTCCTCCTCAGTGACTCCTGGTCAGAACAGTCCTATCATCAATGTCCATACATTTTGTCCCCTTTGCAACAAAAACCAAACCTCTTGCTTCTCGTTGGATGATCAGTCAGTAAACGATAAATAAGTTCCTTTTAAACGCAGAGCAGCTAGAGGAAGATCTTCCTGCCTGTGTTAGCATGTTGCTACGCCTTAGCCAGTGTTGCTATTGTCAACATTGAGTTCAGGCTTGCTTATTTGCCTGGCCTTTTTGCCAACTCTCATACTAAGTGATACTTAGTGATACATAGCTGCTGCTTTTCCATGTGTTGATGTCAGTCGTTTCAATCTCACTCAAACCAAAAATACTTCTTACCCACTGTGCTATTTTTGACTGATTCTAAACAGAGTGACAATTTAGCGTTTTGCCTCCTTGGTAGGTAGTTTGTAGAGCAATGCAGACACCTAAGAGTCATGTAACAACTAGCCTGCGACGGCTCCTGTTTGAGATTGACTACATTTTATTATTTACAATTATTTGGTCCAGTTTTACTTATCTGAGGAACAAAAGTATTCTTCTGCATTAACAGAAGAATACTTCTGTTGATGCAGAAGTATTCTTCTGCATCAACAGAATTTTACCAGCCAACATTGCTCCTCCGTTAGCTTAAAGGTGAATTCAGGACGACTTCTTCACATGCCGAGCTGAGAATTTGCCGCCTCGGAATTGCTAAAGTGTATATAATGTGATTATACTCAAAGGCAGACATTTACGGTTAACCAAGTGCAATGTCACTTGTTTTCGATTTATCACAATTATGAGATCCAATCAATCTTATCTAGAAGATACAATTGTAGTTAATTATACAATGTGGCACTTTTGGTACTAATGTGTATTCCTTTCCCTTGGATATTAGTACTTTTGCAGAGGAAAAATATCATTTAGATTCATGATATTAAGATACTAATATTTCTTAGTTTGTCCCAGTTGTTTGATCTGCAGCATCATCTGCCATGATGACCAAGAACAATCACCAAGGAGACAGGGTCATGTTGGGTCCAAATGAAGTATCCACCTTATTTTGACTCCACATTAAATATGATCCAAGGTATGAATGAATGAGCAGCCAATATGAAAATGCAACCACAGGTCCCCCTCTGATTATGCACTCTGTTAAGCGTTCAACGTGCATGACAGCAGATCTGTATGTCATCTGCATGTGAGCTGTGCTGGAAACTCAGGTGTTAGCAGCCAAAAACAGCATCCAGGAGTGTTGAAAATGCTCATAAATCAACCAAATCAATCATGCTGAAAAGGAACAACGGTAGATTTGTGCCACTTTTAAGTTCTAAAGACGATTAGAACTTAAAGAGTCCTTGTCACCTCTTGTTTCAGCCTCCGCATCCACTCCTTCAAAACTAGTGTGTTATGAGTCACATGCTGGCTCAAACATGTGCTGCCCAAACCCTTACAGCTCTCTGTTTTGTACTCCTCAATGAGAAAGTCGTTCTGACTGGACAAAAAAAAAAATCAGAAATCCACAACAGAATCTGTCTAAAGTTGCTTGTCAAGCAAAGGCAACAAATCAGCTTGAATCTCTGTTCTTTTTTTTGTCAGAACTCTTTGCAATTATTCCTGATATGTACAGTCTTGTTCCTAGGTTTAAATGTTTTGAGGCTTTTATTTTGAAGTAAGAAAGGGCCATCCTTCTTCTTTTCTTTCACAATTCTTGCTTCATGTTGGAACAAAAAGTCAGTGACCTTGTGCCAGTAGTCAGCCGCGCTGCAGCTCAGCGAAATCTCTCTCTGTGATCGTAGCTGCTTTTACATAATCTGGAAAAAATAAAAGTAAAGAAGAAACAGCCCATACCTTCTTTACATTTCATTAATAAGAAAGTGTTGTCAGAGGTGTCAGATGACTTTGTGTTCTGGCGAGAAAAAACACTGAGCAGCACCTGTTGCTTTTCGTAGCCAGCATATAAGATTACAACAACAAAAAAACAGAAAATCCATGTTAGGATTATCACAACCTCTGTACACCCAGTGTATGGCAACAGTACGTGTGAGTCACACATTCGTTAACTGATAATAAAAACCAGAAGGGGGTCAGATTGCAGAAAGGTGCTCCTGGCCTGAAGCCCGCCGCGTGATGGGGCTGCATTTGGTCAGCAGGGTGATCTGGGTGCTGAAATTATTGCCGTTGCTCCCGATGGACGGCTGCTGGTACTTAGTGTCGGCGCCGAGGAACCGCTGCAACATCCACCTGCGCCACTTACGCTTAACCTCAGACTGCACCTGCAAGGGAGGCCGAACGGGAGAGCAAACAGTGTGGAGAGGGGGCAAAGAGGAGGAGGGATGGGTTAAAAAATAACAGACTCTCTGGCTTTTTAAATGAGAAGAGCAAACACCTAAAAAAAACGAACTTTGTTTGAATTTACTCACCTCTCCGTTCAGGAAGCAGTACAGCACCGCAACGACGAAGCCCTGTCGGAGAGACGCAGAGGTGAAGGAAGAGAAAGCCACGCTGCACAGCACAGCCGAGGGAAATGCTCCAAATATTTGCGCATGAATAATGACAGCGAGATTAAGACCAACTTCAGGCTGAGACAGGAGGTTCATCATGCGGACGTCTGGGACATGTTCCCGGGAGATAGAGCGCTGAGCCAAAACGGTTATAAACGGGGAGGATTTTCCACCGCTGGCTTTCCATTTTTGCACTTTGCTCTCAACATCCATGTCCAGTGGAGTACTGTAAATCAGGGGCGTCCAAACTTTTTGTACCGAAAATCGCGGAGCCGAAAACACTCATAGGCCAGTTATTTATTAAGAATGCAACAGCAATTTTATTGTTCTTTTCTTTTTATCTGCTCTGCAGTAAATTAAAGGGTCTCAGAGTTGTACAGTTTCTTAAGTTGTTGGTCAAGATATTGTTTTTAGTTTATCCCAAAATCCCAAAAAATGAGAGCTGTCTTTGAAAACCCACAGTGAGATTTAGCCCACTTTAATTGTTAGGTGTGACTGAGTCTGTTTTTGAGTAAAACATCGCTGGAGATTTGTTAGATGCCGTTAAAAGAGAAAGCAAAAATAAATAAATAAATAAGGCTTATTAAAGAAAAACACTTGTTTTGTACCAAAAAAATTCAATTTAAGATGTAAAATTGTCATTAAAAAACACAAAAAGTCTCCATCTGCATCAGCCTCATCAACTGCATCCAGGGCCACACAAAACTCCTATAAGGGCCACAAATGGCCCCTGGGCCGTGCTTTGGACACCCCTTGCTGTAAATCAAGTAACATATTCCAAATGCACAATAACTATTAAAACACACTATTGTGTATTTCTCTTGATATCACCTTTTAAATGTACATTTAAATAAAGACTTTCTGTCTGGCTGAAATGAAGACAAACAGGTTTTGGAACAAGCTTTGCAAAGCGATCAGGTGTGTTACCTGAAATGAGCCCAGAACCAGATCGAACACCATTCTGAGCTGTGGGTGTATGTGGTCGGGGATGAAGGCAAATATTATGTAGTTTATCCCAAAGAGAGGGATTAATAACAGGGTGGATTTAGTCAGTCTCCTGAAAGCAGCAGAAACAGAAGGAGGAACATTTATGAGCAATGTTTTTCTTTGTGTTCTTTACATATTTGTTAAAATTGTCCCTGTTATCACAATATAATAAGCTTTTCTGTCTCTTCTCTGTGGTCCTATTGCCATCTGCAGAAATACACCAGTCAGAAACAACCAATCAGAGCCAGGAGGAGGGTCTTAGCGCTGTCAATCAACCCTGTATAAACATTGCTCTCCCTGTTTTAGTTATGCATTACTTTGTGTTGCTCTACTTACATAAACATCTAATACAAACTGTTTAAAACATGAAAAAAGTGAAAACAATACACCTGAATGCATTTGGAAGGTATCATGTAGCTTAGTTTACTAAGAACAGTAACTTTACGGCAAATTTCAACAGCAGGAAACACAGTTGAACGTTAGCTTTTGCCTTAACAGACATGTTAACGTTTGGCAAAGGCAAACCTACGAGTACTGGTTGGACTCCTTCCTTCCGATGTCGGGACAGTTCATTTTCTGCCGCAGAATCCGGATTATGCAAATGAAGAGGAAAAAGTTCATCTGATAAACAGAGAAGTAGGACGCTGGTTAATAGGGAGCATCAACAAGAAACGTCAAGAGCCTGCGTTTGATGTAACTTACAAGAATGGCAACTAAGATGGGCGTTTTGATGATCCACCATGACGCGTCATCGATTGTTTCCCAGCATCTGACCAAAGAGAGAACATATTTTAATAAAAGCAGGAAGCAATACTACATTTATAATATACACACAACTGACTCTGGGAGCTGATTAGAAATGCATGCCACACTTTTCAGATTAATTTCTTTATGCAGTGTGTTGGAGAAACATTTGGCAAACTGTCCAGTTTGCCAAATGGTTCAATGTTTCGCTGTTAAGAAACTCTCCTACATTTGCTAATTACAACAGTGCTGTTTACTTCTAAGGTGCAAAAGCTGTATGATCGAAACAACCAAAAAATTTAACCAGCAAGGAAAAATGGAGTGAGTGCCTATGTGAAGTGTCCTTCTTCATGAGTCTAAGAATCTGCAGCTTCTATCCAAGACTCCCTTTATTTTTACCAGTTATAAAAAAAGAAATCATTGAGTCTTCCGTCAAACCATCAGCTACGGGGAACTGGCTTTCCAACAGTACGTTCAAAAGTAGTCGTTTTCTAAGATGTTTTCAATGACAGAACGCTCAACTCACCCAGGAGGATTTAAATACGCTTTTGTAACCACCCAAGCAGAGATGAAGATGGTTGGAGCCCCTGTGAACGGACAGCAGACAGAATTATGTGTAACATCATCAGAGTTACAACATTTATCGTCTCAAATTGGAGTCATTGGCTATAGCCACGGTCATCCAAACCACCCATTCGCAACATCAAGATGCGCCTAATAAGTGGGTAAGCCATGCCTGAATTGCTTTACAACCGAAGCAGTTACGCATTTTTTGGGTATGCTTTTATTTTATTTTTTTCAGGATTCTCATGATCTCAGTGCCATTATTGGTTCATTTGGGGACTCTGCAGGGAAGTCACAGGGTTGTCTCCATTATCCTGCTAGAAAAGACCAATTCAAGCCTATTTGTAGACATCTCCTCCTTGGGCTGCCACCTTATCTTGGTGGATGGGTTTGTGCGTCCCAATGATCCTAGGAGCTATGCTGTTTGGGGCTTTCTGCCCCTGGTAAGGTCACCCAAGGCAGACAAGTCCTAGGTGAGGAACCAGACAAAGCGCAGCCCGAAGACCCCTTATGATGGAGACAAACTTTGGATCTGATGTTCCCTTGCCTGGACGCGGGTCACCGGGGCCCCACTCTAGAGCCAGGCTTGGAGGTGGGGCACGATGACGAGCGCCTGGTAGCTGGACTCAGCCCAGAGGAGACGTGGGTCCCCTTCCAATGGACTCACCACCTGTCAGAGGAGCCAAAGGGGTCGGGTGCACTGTGTTATGGGCAGCAGCCGAGGGAGGGGACCCTGGCGGTCTGATTCTTGGCTGCAGAAGCTGGTTCTTAGGACGTGGAATGTCACCTCTCTGGTGGGGAAGGAACCAGAGCTAGTGTGCGAGGCTGAGAGGTTCCAGCTAGAAATAGTCGGCCTCACCTCGACGCATGGCTCTGGTTCTAGAACCAGTCTCCTTGAGAGGGGCTGGACGTACTTCCACTCTGAAGGTGCCCAATGTGAGAGGCGCTGGGCAGGAGTGGGAATACTTGTTGCCCCCCATCTTGGCGTCTCTACATTGGGGTTTACCCTGGTGAACAAGAGGGTAGCCTCCCTCCGCCTACGGGTGAGGGGACGGGTTCTGACTGTTGTCTGTGCTCACGGGCCGAACAGCAGTTCAGATTACCCAACCTTCTTGGAGTCCTTAGAAGGGGTACTGGAGAGTGCCCCACCAGGGGACTCCCTTGTTCTAATGGGGGACTTCAACGTTGACGTGGGCAACGACAGTGAGACCTGAAGGGGCGTGGTTGGGAGGAACAGCCCCCCCCACCGATCTGAACTTGAGTGGTATTCTGTTGTTAGACTTCTGTGCTCGTCACGGTTTGTCCATCACAAACACCATGCTGAAGCATAAGGGTGTCCATACTTGCACTTGGCACCAGGACACCCTAGGCCGCAGTTCGATGATCGATTTTGTCATAGTTTCATCGGATCTGCGGCCGTATGTCTTGGACACTCGGGTGAAGAGAGGTGTGGAGCTGTACACTGACCACTACCTGGTGGTGAGTTGGCTCTGGTGGTGGGGGAGGAAGCCGGTCAGACCTGGCAGGCCCAAACGTGTAGTGAGTGTCTGCTGGGAATGTCTGGCAGAGTCCCCTGTGAGATGGAGCTTTAACTCCCATCTCCGGCAGAACTTCAAACACGTTCCGGGGGAGGTGGGGGACATTGAGTCTGAGTGGACCATGATCCATGCCTCCATTGCCGAGGCGGCTTATCAGAGCTGTGGCCGCAAGGTCGTTGATGCCTGTTGCGGCAGCAACCCTCGAACCCGTTGGTGGAAACCTTCGGTGAGGGATGCTGTCAAGCTGAAGAAGGAGTCCTATCGGACCTTTTTGGCCTGTGGTACTCCAGAAGCAGCTGATGGGTACCGGCGGGCGAAGCGGCATGCGGCTCGGGTGGTCGCTGTGGCAAAAACCCGGGCGTGGGAGGAGTTTGGAGAGGCCATGGAGAAAGACTTGCGTACGGCTTCGAGGCGATTCTGGTCCACCGTCCGGCAACCAACACTGTTTATAGTGGGGATGGTGTGCTGCTGACCTCAACTCGGGACGTTGTGGGTCTGTGGGTGGAATACTTCGAAGACCTCCTCAATCCCACCAACATGCCTTCTGTTGAGGAAGCTGAGCCTGGGTACTCTGGGTTGGACTCTCCAATCTCTCGGGACGAGGTCGCCGAGGTGGTCAAAAAGCTCCTTGGTGGCAAGGCCCCGGGGGTGGATGAGATCCGCCCAAAGTTCCTTAAGGCTCTGGATGTTGTAGGGTTGTGTTGGCTCACGTGACTGCAATATCGCAAGGACATCGGGGGCAGTTCCTCTGGGTTGGCAGACTGGGGTGATGGTCCCCCTGTTTAAAAGGGAGGACTAGAGGGTGTGCTCCAATTACAGAGGGGTCACACTCTTACGCCTCTTAAGCCTCCTAAGTCGGATAGTCAAACCTCAGATTCAGGAAGAGCTGTGTGGTTTTCGTCGTGGTCGTGGAACACTAGACCAGCTCTACACCCTCAGCAGGGTCCTGGAGGGTGCATGGGAGTTCACCCAACCGGTCTACATGTGTTTTGTGGACTTGGAGAAGGTGTTCGAGCGTGTCCCATGGGGGCCTCGTGGGGGGTTCTTCGGGAGTATGGGGTACCGGGCCCTTTGATACGGGCTATCAGGTCCCTATATGACCGGTATCAGAGTCTGGTCCGCATTGCCGGCATTAAGTCGGGCTCATTTCCGGTGAGAGTTGGACTCCGCCAAGGCTGCCTTTTGTCACAGATTCATTACTTTCATGGACAGAATTTCTAGGTGCAGCCGAGGTGTTGAGGGGAACCGTTTTGGTGGCCTTGGGATCGCATCACTGCTTTTTGCGGATGATGTGGTCCTGTTAGCGTCATCAGATCGTAATCTGCAGCTCTCACTGGAGCGGTTGCCCAGGATGGGGCTCAATGCCTCCAAATCCGAGGCCATGGTCTTGAGCCGGAAAAGGATAGAGTGTCTTCTCCGGGTCAGGGGTGTCGTTCTGCCTCAAGTGGAGGAGTTTAAGTATCTGGAGATCTTGTTCACAAATGAGGGAAGAAGGGAGCGGGAGATCGACAGGCGGATTGGAGCAGCATCTGCCGTGAAGCGTGTGCTGTACTATGCGTTGTGGTGAAGAGAGAGCTGAGTCAAAAAGCGAAGCTCTCGATTTACCGGTCGATCTATGTTCCCACCCTCATCCATGGTCATGAGCTTTGGGTCATGACCGAAAGAACGTGATCCCGAATACAAGCAGCCGAAATGGGTTTCCTCCGCAGGGTTTCCTCCGCAGGGTGGCTGGGCTCTCCCTTAGAAATAGGGTGAGAAGCTCGGTCATCCGGGAGGCACTCAGAGTAGAGCCGCTGCTCCTCCAAGTCGAGAGGAGCCAGTTGAGGTGGCTTGGGCATCTGGTCATGATGCCTCCTGGACGCCTCACTGGTGCGGTGTTCCGGGCACATCCCACCGGGAGGAGACCCCGGGAAAGACCCAGGACACGCTGGAGGGACTATGTCTCTCGGCTGGCCTGGGAACGCCTTGGGGTTCCCCCGGAGGAGCTGGAAGAAGTGGCTGGGGAGAGGGAAGTCTGGGCCTCCCTTTTGAAGCTGCTGCCCCCGCGACCCGACCCCGGATAAGCAGCAGAAAATGGATGGATGGATGGATGGATGGATGGATGGATGGATGGATGGATGGATGGATGGATGGATGGATGGTTGGTTTATTATCTGGCCCAATTTCAAAATGTCCTGTTGATAATGAATGAAAACAGATTTAATCTTGATTTAATAAGTGGAGATGTACTTCAGTCTAAGTTGTAAATCTTGGGTTATTTCTGTTGCCATAATCAGTGTATTATATTACATATTTATAGAATATTATAGCCTCACTCCCTACTAAGTTGATTGTTCTCATCCGGTTTCCAAGCCATAATCACAAGCTTGTCGGGTTCATTCCCTCACTGTTGGATCTGGTTCCTGGTATTGTCTGTATTTTGTCCTGTCCAAAAGATCCACCAAGACAAACATAGGCTGAAAGGCCGCTCTGAGAGGAAGGAGCTGAACCAAATCAGACATTTCAAATAATTGTATTCCAAAAAGCTCCCTTGAAAATGTTTACATATTTTTTTGTCCATAATATAAACATTTTTTCTACTTAATTTTACTGAAAGGCTAAAGAAAGGAAATCTGAAGTGTTTGATTTTTGCACTGAGACTCATTGTTTCATGTTTTAAGACCAACTGTGAACTGGAAGACAATGATTTTTTTATGTATTCAATAATTTATGAAATATTCTCTTTCATTTTGATAACCTCATTTGTTTCATCTAAATCTATGTTATCACATTGTTCTTTTAAAGATTTGTTCATAAAAGTCTCCATATGAAAAGACAGATAAACTAGTCAGAAAGCAAACATGTGGCTCCACATGTGATCATAACCAGCATGAAAATCTGAATGCAAGAACGATGAAAAAGGAACAGATATTTCAAAGATCCCATTAAATCTGAAAACAGATGCAAGATGTGAAAGCACATCCTGATGGATAGCTTTCAGGATGCTCGTTTGAAAGTAAGAATATCTGCTTCAAAAACGTTCCAGGTTAATGACCCCTGATTTTGTTAAATGTCTACACCCTGAGAGAAAGCAGTTCATCTAAACATTTTTAATACTTTACAAAAATAACCTTGCTTCAGGCAGTTTTGGAGTAGACCCAAAATTGTGTTGGTCCAGTCCATATTGTCTGAACTTTTATCAGTTTTCCTCTGAGTCTCTCAGAAATTGTTTGCGACATTTCAACCACCCCAGACTGAGAACAATAAATTGAAATGACCCACAAAGCAGAAAAGTAAAGTTCTTGTTTTTATTTCTTTAAAGTGCGCTATCAAATATTTTACACGATCAAACTGCCAGATGTCAAATGTTGAGTTCTCTCAACAAATGCAAAAGAAGCCATTATGATGAAAATATTTCCATAAACTGTGCAAAACATTTTTATGACTTTCTGATATGAATTCAGACTAAACTGGTCTACAGCTTCATGCATGAACAAGAATGTGTTTTCCTTACACATCATCAATATGAGACAAGCCGTTAAACTATGAACTGGTAGACCTTAAGAACAAACAACCATAAACTATAGTTGCTCTTTAATGCAGGGATAAAATGTCTTCGACAGATGGAACCGTTAACAGCTCTTCTCCAAGGCCTGATGCGTAACAATCATGTCAGCATATATAATTGGCAATAGTTAAAGGATACCTGTGTGTGTGTGTAGGTGTGTGTGTGTGTGTGTGTGTGTAGGTGTGTGTGTGTGTGTGTGTGTGTGTGTGTGTGTGTGTGTGTGTGTGTGTGTGTGTGTGTGTGTGTGTGTGTGTTATGACTGGCTCAAGGTCCTAACAAAACAGGAGACCATTCAGGGGTTAAAGTGTAGAAAAATGAATATTTATCAATAACAACAATGGATTGTAGATATCAGTATCAGTGGTGTAATGCAAATGCTTGGATGTATTGTATGAGTGCATATGGAAGTGTTGAAGTGCAAAAACAAAGACAAACGCAAATGTGCAAAAAGGAGGGGAGCTGAGGCCTGGAAACAGCACCACAAGCGTGAAGCAGCAGAGTGGATGCTGAAGGTCACCCAGAAGACGGAGTCAGCCAGGTTCAAATACTCTGGGATCCCAATCAACCTGATCAGCAGCACCTGTAAAGGGGAGGAGCACAAGGACAGAAAAGCAACACCTGCAGCTCAACCATTAAGGCCCAGGGCCGTAACAGTGTGTGTGTTTGTACGTGTGTGAGAGAGACAGACAGAAATGTAAAAATGAACAAAAGGATGCTCCCTCCTTCTCTGTCTTCATTCCTTTATTTCCTGTTGGCAGGGAGCCAGTCTTCATTTCATCTTCATCATCATCTGCTTCGACCTTTCAGCAGGATGTCCTCCCTCAGCACATCATGGCGTTATTCTCATGCAACCCTGGTCTAGACTCTAGACTGAGAGCTAAGCAGCTTTCCCTGCATCACTCCCCCATTTACTGAAATGACTCTTAATGGATGAAGGTTTTATCCTTGACATCTTCAACACATTTCTGTTCAGCAGGTTGTGGTTGTGGTGTTCAGCTCTTTACCTGGATCACATGCGTAGGTGTTATGATTCATGTCCTGTCCATGCTGTGTTAAGCACTCATTCAGTCCACCTGCCACGCCTGATGCTGACCTGTCC
>CAEGAF010113579.1:0-17657 GCA_903067075.1 Micropoecilia bifurca
GGGTCAATTATTTACTTTTTTAACACCACATTATGTTTAGTGATCAACACTACACTGGTGTTACTTTTAACATATTTTAACACCAACACCGTTGTAAATGTTAATGTGACTCTGTAGTGTTGAATTTAACACCAGCTGACTTAGACACATATAGACACTTTTGGGTGTTAATTCAACACTGGCATTTTTACTGTGTACAAACAACCAATCAGAACCAGGAGGCGGGTCTTAGTGCTGTCAGTCATAATCTTGTGTGGCGCTGCTGCTCCTCCCCTTTTATCTCCCCTCTTGTTCTCTGGTAAACTCCAGCTAGCGTAGCCTGTTGTGAATGCTCAGGCAGATAAACGGGTTTCCTGTAACAATAACTTGTTTCTTCATCATAAGCACATTTAGTAGTGAGTACATGAGTATGACAGCAACTCTGATTGGTTGTTTTTCTGCATTTCTTCAGATGGCAATAGTAGCTCAGGGAGGAAGAGAAGATCAATCTTAACCTGATGACAGTTTTAACAAATACCTAAAAACATATTCTTTATAAAAGTTACATTCTGCAGCTTTAACATCTAAGGTATTTGTTTGTACTTTAACATTGTACCTCTTTTTTTCTTCCTTGGTCAACAGGAAGTGACAGCAGAGCAGAGTGCATGATCACAGCTTAGTCCTTTTCTGCAGCAATAAGGGAACTGTGGGTGTAGTCATCAAGAGATGTTCAAACTATAACCAAGAAAGGCAACGGAAACTTTTTTTTTTCTTTTACAGGAAGCAACATCTGCATTCAAGGCTTCCTTAAAACAAGATGAAGTTCACGGCCACATCTAAAAATGCAGTGCATCAAAACATAGCTGCAGATTTTAAAGTAATTTAAATTGGAATGTTAGGAAAAGTATAAAAGTATACATGGGTTTCTAAATTTTTGCAGCAAAAAAAACTGGAAGGGTTTACTGCGCATTCTTTGAAGGCCACAGAGGTTTGTCAGAAAGCATTAGAGAGCAATCAGCATCATCAAGACCAACACAACAGACAGGTCAGGGAGAAAGTTAAAGCAGGTTTTAAAGCAGCAGCACAAGCTTTAAGCTTCTCCACAGAGCTCTGCTTAATCCACCACATGAACATGGAGGAAGGATGGAGAAACTCCAACCCAAGACATGACCGTCCATTTAAACTGGCACAAAGTAATGCCACACTTTTAAGATTCTGCACCAATATTTTTTTTTTCTGCTCCGTCACATAAAATCTCCCGGTATACACATAAGTTTGTGACTGTAATCTACAAGGAAAATGTAGGGGTGTGAATAAGTTTCTTTAGATCTGTAGTTTTCCCCATGTAAGATTTTGTCATTCATATTTTTGCCTCTGAAAGTAAAGTAGAGAAGCTTCGTATGATGTTTTATTATGTGGCGCACCGTGTTACTCCTGGATGATTATTTGTGGTGGGCAGCTTTCTTTATCCTGCCATTGAGTTGTTGGCGGCATGGAGTTGAATTTTGAGGGAGAAATAAGGATTGTTGAAGTTTGGGTGCGGTAGTCAGACGACAGCAGGTTTTGTTGTGTGTCGGTTTTGGAGCGAATGGTAGGAATGGCACTCAGAGAGAGAGGATAATCGTAATAATAGTACTATAATATTATGTTACAACAGCCCTACAAAAGAGGGACTGCAGGGAAGTAACGAGTAAGTAACGGGAGGAACTAGCAAGGAGTAACAGGAAAAGACGGTTTTAAATACTGAACAAACCTGGACTGGTGAGCTAAGGACTGCAGATATGAAGGGAGGGAGAGAAAATGGTACAGGGGCGAAGGAGAGTATACAAGGTACTAGGAAATGAATTTAGCACTAAAGAATAACTAGACCTAAAAAAAACATAATTAAACTAGAGTAACCAGGAATAACTTGAAGCAGGAAATAAGCATGACTAGAAACACTAAGAAGGACTGAACTAAAGTAAAACAGAAACAAGATTGATGTAGCCAAAGAAAGAGACTAAGGAACACAGAATAATCAAAACAACGAGATACTTTAAAAGTGCCATGCTAAGTTTTTATGAAAATCATCACAAAATCAAAAAGTTAACATCTTTGCAGCAAACTTAACAGCCAGGTAGCAGCACCTCTGGGGACAGATCGATGTCTCGCGTGTTGACTTCTATAAGAAGCTGAGAATATAGAACAATTTACAACAGAGCTCTCTGATGTGGTTTGAGGGTTATTTTTCTGTTGTTTTCCACTGAACAAAACCAAAATTCACCCACATGCACTGCAGTAGTAGCTAAGAGAGCACAAGAAATGGTGCAGCTTCTAATGGCCTGTTCTTTATAACTTAACCTACTTAGGATGTTTTGAAATGAATCATAGACTTGTGACAGACCGCCGAGTCTCACGTAAAGTGATTGCATTAAATGTTATTTACTGCTTTAGCTTTTTCATACCAAGTCACTCAAGTTTACTTCTACTATGTGTTGTGAAACCTGTATCAGTCCGTTTGTTTTAGCAACACTTTATGATGCAATCGAAACCACTTCCTTTATTATAGGAACATCATAATGTCACATTAACTGTATCTGCAAAAAACACCTCAGCAGCTACAACCCAGCTCCTCTGTGAATTATGCTTATTATATTCAAGTATTTCTGCTTAATTCTTCACTTTTTCAGAGAGAAACGTTCCTGTTACACTTCAGTTGTTGAACCATTTCAGGTATAAAATATATTTATGATTTTATAAAATTAATATTTAGTCCCGCTGAAGACCCCAAATATACTTGAGCTTGAAGTTACGAACGGATAAAGAGGTATTGCCTTCAGGATTTTCAGTTAACAAGCAGAATTCATGGTTTCAATAACAACAACATCATCCTGATTCTGAAAGTCTGGGTAACTTTAGCCCTTTCTCAACGGGTGAGTCAGGTTCCTGCGCATATTCACACCCACTGTAGTGAGGAACTCACTGCTGATGGAAACAGAAATCGCTTGGCTAGAGCTTAACCAGACATTAACCAGTAAGACTTGACAATGGAGAAGTGGCTTCTGTAACCTCATGGGTGAGAGGTTGAGGGGTGAAAAAGTTCACCCCTTAAAAAGTGGTTTTGCAGGCCTTTCCAGACTGATAGATGTCAGCAAATAAGTTCTTTTCATCAGCAATTAAAGTTCTTTAAGTGTCGATTTTTGAGACGTTTTAGTCATGTTGGCAATCAAGTCTGCTTGGGTTAGAACATAAGAAACTTTTTTGAGCGTTATATCATGATGTTGCTTTGATTCTTTGATGCATGTTGAAGAAATCACTTGATTGTGGTGTGGAAGCCACTCGGATGGCCAACAAACTTCCTCCGTAGAGCTGCGACCCAGCTGAGTTTCTGCCCCACAGGTCACCTCATCCCCACGTCTTCTCTCCTCAGTTCCTCCAGACTAGTGGCAGCATCAATTAGTAAACAGCTGGTGGAGCTACGCGTCTGCTGAGTGCGTTACGAGAAGTACTTCTCAGGGCATTGCTGTTAAGAACAGTTGTTGAAGGGGGATTATCAGAAAGAGCAGGAGCTTCTTAAAGAGACAGAAGCCCAATTTCAAGGCTTCAAAATTGAAGTTAAATTTCTTTTAAGCAATTTTTTAGCAATTGAAGTTAACATTTAATTTATTGTGCTACAAATAGCTCTGTGTGCCTGGGAAATGTATAAAACTTCCCCTTTAAGTGATTTCTGGGATTAAGGTTTGTGATACTGAACTAAATTTTTAAAAAACATCAACTAATTACAACTAATGTTTCACATTGAACCAGGCAGGGTTGAGATCTTGGTTGAAAATAAAAGCTCGCCTGATGAACTGAAATACTCAAGTGACTTAGCAGTAGAAAAACGGGGCAAAAACGTTTTACAGATGTTAAGATACTAAACTAAAATGCCGACTGTCAGACAAGGTTGCTGAATTTCTTTGTTTTGTTCAGAACGGTTTAAAATCCAGTTGCTCCTCCTGCCAGCCAGTGAGCTGCTCCCTCAGGTCAGCGATCTAATCTGCCTACCTGTCTGCTATAATCTGTGCTGCCATCTCAAGCTGAGCCTGAAGGAGATTCTGTCAGAGATATGAAACTCTGAGACCAAACGTGTTGTGTTTCTGATAGACTTCCCTGCCAGCTTTGTTCTTTAAAAAATCCAATAAAAGCTAGTTAGAAAAAAAGCTGTTCTTCCTGCAGGTTATAACTGAGTGGCAGATTTTAAATGTTAGAAACTTTTCCCGACCAAATTATGTTTTATAAAACCTCTGCTGACTTTCTGTTCTCATGGAAAACAGAGCTTGCTACGTTTTTCTTTTCTCCCTTTGTGGAAGCTTGTGTGATCAATCATCGGATTGTTTTTTGTAAATTTTTTATGAGGGGAAGTTGAGACTTCTCTTCCTGCAGTTTCTGTGTCTCGTACTTCCTCCTGAGTTTGGAGTTGAACGATAAATCAGCGTTGCGTTTCACACACAGAACAGGAACAGATTCATCACATACAACATGTTTCTTTGCTTTCTTGTTTATTCCATGTAAGCACAGGTAAGTAAAATGTCTCAAGGCAGAAAGTGAGAGCAGCTGTTTTTTTGATGCCTTTTAAAATCTCTTAAAATGTCTTTGCAGTGAAATTGGTGAGTACTAATTCATCCACTACTACAAAACTGATGAGCACAACTTCGACAGAAGGTAATACACACCTGGATTCTTTTTTTTAGTTGATTTAAAAGACAGCTGTAGCTTTGTAAAGGTAAAGCTGAGGTTTAAACCAGCAGAGATTTGTAGGCCTAGATTGTTCACCTTTTTATGGACAAATTCATTAAAAAATGCAGATTCTACACAATCTGAAAAAATATGGAATCCGTTTTTTGGGGGGGGGGGGGGGGGAATTAGGCATGGAATAAAGCTTAAGTTTGAAGAGAGAAAATGTAATTTCTGAAAATGATATGCACCCATTTTTTTATTAATGTCTTTAATTGTTGAGGTTTCTAAAAAGAACATGCAGTTAAATGCCTGGATTATATAAAACCCTCAAGGTTTCAAACCAAGCCTGGATTAGATACAATACCAGTAACTGAAAATGTGAGAGGATATAAGTTTAACCACTCAAACTATTAAAGTAAAAGCTAATCAAACATTGTTCAGGTGCAAGAAAAAAGTAATAAAACATCAATCTATTAAATAAGTAAATGATTTGAGGTCTGCCTTGCTCCCTTTGACAAAGGACTGTGTGCTATACAAAACATGTTAATACATTTAATACACACAATTATGATCAGTTCTGCCTGTTTTGAGCTCATTAAGGAATTTGAGCTGCTGCTGGTCACGTCCTGCTATCAGGGTTTGGCACCTCAGACACTGAACATGGATACAAGCAGACACACGGTGGTACAACCTTACATGTCTGAGCTCAAAACACAACCAAAAGCAACATCTCTTCCTCAGATTTCCACTTTCAGTAAGGTCATACAACATAGATTTGTTTTAGTTTGTTTAAGCATATGAAGAAAGTGTTTATAAACAGAAAACCCAACTGGTCACCATAATCTCATGATCTAGACCCAAAAAGACTCTTCATTTTGTCTGATATTTCCAATAAAAACAATTAAACCTAGCACTAGTTGTGCTGTTTAAAGATTGTATAGGAAAATGATGCAGTACAGTTACCATATATGTGTGAAATGTTTATTCTAAAATAAGATTATGACAAATCATGAATCTCTAAACTGAGCTAAAAGCGACAAACAAAAGAAAACACTGCTTTGCTATCATTTTTTAAAGAAAATATTCTATTTTTCTCATCTTCTTCTGCCTCTTTCCACCATAGCACAAACAACAATCCTGCTGGATTGCCTGCATCTTGTGGCCACACCAGACTACCCAGTCGCTGCAGGTCTAACAGTCAAGCTACGCTGTCAAACAATAATCCCACCACAAAACATCATCTGGTCCAGGTACCAACTTCAAAATCAGAGCTGGGAAAATGTGGGTTCGGGTCACGTACTGCTCCTCACCGAGCCCAAACAAACCGGGATGTACAGGTGTGAAATCCGCATTGGGAATGTGGAGCGCGTGAGCCAGAATCACACCGTGTACATCGTCTCCATAGCAACAGCAGGTCGGTTGTTTTTTTAAATAATCTTTTCTCTCTTATTGCCTGATTTTGCATGATGACAATACATTTCAAAACATCTTCTCGGTTGGGTCATAGTTCTAAATTGTAGAGAACACCTCATCTATCTCAGAACATTATTTATAGATTCACCAATTCTCTGGAAATTAACTCTAAATGTTCATAAAAAAAAAAATTGAATATTTCAGATTTTGAATATCTAAAATATTCAAAAGAACATGCCGTTTGGGAGGATCAGTTGGCCCTGATTATTCTTATCTTGGTTGATCGGTTATTGCCCAAAGCGTATAGCTAATCCACCAATCTCATTTACTGCTACAGGTTCACCTACCAGCTCTCGTCTGCAGTAGTTCAAATAAACTCTGAAATGATCACAAGGACACAAAGGCTTGTCTGCAGCAAAGGGAGAAGCCTGTCAGACTGAGTTGCGTCAGACAAGCTAAGGCCAGCGGGGTCTCGCAACCCTTCAATATTTATTCACTTAGGCGTGTTGTCATAGTGATAATTCAAAGCAAAAACAAGCATAGGAAAATGCTTTCCATATGTGGAAACTCTTTAAGGAAGCTGCATTTGACATTCACAGAGGATGTCACCTCTTGAAAGCATTTTACTCCTTTTCTGGAAACATTTTTAACAGGGAATCACAACTTATTACATGCAAACACCATGCAGAAAGACCCTGGGTCAGGAATTGAACCCAGAACCTTCTTGCTGCAAGGCAACAATGCTATCAACTGCACCACTGTGCAGCCCCACTAGTTATTTTTTTTAAATCTATATTGGCCAAAATTTGAATGGATCATCCTATGTTATTAAGATAAACCTTCTGCATTAGAAAATCAACCAAATCTCCCTTAAGTTTAGATAATAAACTGTAACAACTGAACCAAACTGAAAAATCTTCAAAACTGAACCATGCTTTAACCGTATTGTTTGTTTTCATGCCTGTTGTTACATTAAAACTTTACATTTTTGTCTCTATTGACAATCTGTTTCCCCATCTTGTTTCCCTAGGAGAGAAGTTAGGAAAAGCAGCCTTTGCCTTTACTATCTTGATCTTGATTGGCATCATCGCCGGTCTGGGTTGGTTCTTTTGGGAAAGATCTAGCAACAAACTAAGCACTTTGGAGGCTCCAAAGAAAGGTAAAGAAAATCTGGTTGAGTCAAATTCTTCTTATTTAAAGCATTTGTGGATCTTTAAAAGGTATTTATTTTCTGTTAGATGTCCCGCCGCCACCTGAAGTGATTCCAAAGTGAGTTTCATTTTTTAATCTATCTGGGTAAAAATGTGCGATATAACAACATTAATCAGGAATGTTCTTTCTCCAGGACTTTGCCACAGACGAGTGATGCTGATGTTGACGTCTACATGAACTATATAAGCAATAGTCAACCCTACACTGACTTCAACCCTGCCAACCTCACAAGGGACGATTTCTACTCCACTCTGTCATAAATGATGACATGAGTGGGTGTGGAGTCAAATAATTGTTTGGTTGCTATGGTAATCTCTGCAATGCCATCTGAACTTCCGTGTTTTATGGTTTCAGTTAGATTTAATCTACTTTTACACATTTTTTCGCAATGTCAACGTGATAAAAGTCTTCTGTGCTCTCTGCCCAAGTTGTCAAAAATGTTTTTGTGATTTTTTTCTTTATCTTTATTTTCCTTGTTCTTTATTTGTAAGCTGTGCAGTTATCTTCAAACTATCTTTCTGTGTTTTACTTGTTTAAGAAAAATCTTTAATATATCTCTAAATATTAAAATATAGCACATTACACAGAGATTTCAATTAAAAAAAGTTTTAGGTTAATGTTTTTGTATGTTAGTTTTTTCAAGGTCTATATCTTTTGGGGATTTGGGCCAAAAAACACTGCACAAACCTTTAAGTACTACTATTTCACGCACTTAAATAGGGCTAAGTGGTGCCACAGTGTGTAGTATTTATAATCAATCTTGAGCAGTACAACCTGAAAAACAGTTTTTCAGATTTCTTCTATTTTTGCTTCTTTTATTTTAAGATGTCAGGTAAAATAATTTTCCTCTCAGGTAAACGGCTTCCAAATTGTAGATCACCTCCTTGAATTGCTTAGGACAGGCCTGACGGCCATGCTAAACTTATTTTTACATGTTTTGTGCTAAACCATCGTCTGATAATGAGATTTCATCCTGCTCAGTCTGCCTACTTTGAGCTCCTCTCACATTAAACTGCTTTAGGGCCTCCTGTCACTTTAAATCCAAATAAGTCCCAACTCACTGTTTACACTCGCATGTGAAAATGGCTGGAACCATACATCTTAGAGAAGCAGAAGTGGGGCCTTCTGCACAACCAACAAAATTGCAGAAAGGGGTTTCTGGATAGTAAGTCAACACTTGTCTTTTGCAGCAGCCACTGTGGCACGCATACAGCAGTGAAACCAGCCAGAGCTTCATGTAGGGTTGCTAAGCAACGAGGCAGTAAACACTTATTGTGATTTAATACTCAAGATGTGCAATTTTCAGTTCATTTTCTTGAAACCAAAAAACTTTAACTTATTTTCAAAAAATGACTTGAGTTGTTTCTTTCCAGACAGCAGAAACTTAAATGAAACTACAAAAATGTGGAAAAATTTGAATTTTGCATAATATATCCCCTTCAAGAAAAATACAAACCAAAATGGATCAATGTTAAAAAGTAGATTAGATTTCTTTGTTTGAATGGAGCATGATGCAATGCATCTTACCCCAGGCTAAAAATATTCAAGAACAAGTAAGAAACACTATAGGGAATGGATGTCAAAAGCTTTGTGACTCATTGAAACCACAATAAGCACCATGTGAAACTTTCCAGAGGAGGCAGAGTACTGTATCCACTTGCCTCAGGTAAGATCAGAGGTTAATAAAATAAAAATAATAATAATAAAAAAGAGAGGCTGGGGAAAAGACCAGAAACACCAAGTCCTGTTTCATAACCAGTCAAATCAAAGCATTTTGCACTTGATCCTGTTTTTCTCTGACAAGAGTGTCAAGATTTAAAAGACCTTTGTTGAAGATTTACATGGTTATCTAAAATAAAAGTTATAAAAATGCTTATACAGCTCTGAAAAAAATTAAGAGACCACTTAAAATTACCAGTTTATCTGAGTAAAATGAAGTTTTTTTTTACTCTATGAACTACTGACATGTCGCTGAAATTCAACGGAAAAATGTAATGTTTATTTGCAGAAAATGAGAAATGGTCAAAATAACGAAAAAGATGCATTGCTTTCAGACGTCAAATAATGCAAAGAAAAGTTTATATTCATTAGAAACAACAATACTAATGTTTTAATTCAGGGAGAGTTCAGATATTTGGTGGAATAAGGTTTTCAATGGCTCTTAGTTTTTCCCAGAGATGTATTTTTTATATCAAATACATCTCTGTATTTTATATAAGCCTGGTTTATATAAGAGATGTTTTATATTTATAAAACTTCTGCTTTCTCAGGATCAACAGAAATACTGCAGAACACACCAACTAAATACAACGTGTGACGTTAATTTGCATAGTTTTATTTGTATGTTATCAATGTACAATCTCTTACAAACATGTTTTTAGCCATTGAACTATTTCACATGTTTTCACATTAAAGCCACAGAACATGTATAGCACTGGCAGATAGGGAGACATGGTTTCAAAATACTTAAGAGACAAATTCAGGAGCATATAGCATATTAATGCCTTAATTCACGCTTCAAAGGTCATTGTACAATAAATAAATTCCATCTGACTGTAATTTAGTAAAAGGTCCAGCGGCTCTGTGAGAATATTTGTGACCAAACAGGATCAGGAAGACCAAGGAACCACAACCAGCTCAAGGAGGAAGTGGTGGAGAAATTTAAACCAAGATTAGGTTAAGAGTCACACCAAGATATGTTGGTCCACCTAAACTGAGCCACTCAAAGCAAAACGTGGTGGTGGCAGCATCATGCCGAGGGGATAGAAATGAAGAATGGAGGTAAATGCAGAGCAAAAACAACCTGCTGGGGTTGCAAAATGCAGGAGAGGGAAGGGAAGGTCCACCTTATTCAAATTCAAAAACACATTATTAATTCATTAGATATGACACCAAACATACAGCCAGAGATACAGCCAGAGTTTAGATCAAAGCATATTAGGTGGTATAATGGTCTAGTCAAAGTCCAGACTGAAATCCAATTCAGATGTAAAAATTGATGTTCACAGATGGTCTCCTTCCAATATTTTTGATGATTAATAATTATGAAAATGGAGCAAAATCTCAGTCTTTAGATTCTCCACTCTGGTACAGATTTGCATCCAGAAGACTCACGGCTAAAAATCAAGTGAGAATGCATTCTGCTATATCTTTTGGTGATTTCAACATTTATATTTTTTGAATTTTAAACTCTTGTTCAAATTTTGGCTGCAATGAAAACCATTAAAATTCATTGGAATTCCATAAAACTCAGCAAAGACTTTGTGCTGTTTGGCAGCTCATTACTTCTGCCCACATCAACCTGAAAACTCCATTTAACTTTTGAACAAGTCACAAGGCATTCAGCTATCTTCAAATGCTTCAGCCTTTTCATACATTTCACAGTTTTTCTAAAACCGTGATTTAAGTTTTATGCAAGTTTTTGGCTGTTTTCAGTTTTGCAATGACTGAATTCTTCAACTGCCACAGTGCTGTCGCTTTCTCAAATTTGGTAGATTTATCACAAACACAGTGCTGCTGTTCTTACAAATTACACTCTACAGAAATAAATTATGCATCAAAACATAGCCACAGACATCTGGTTCAGGGGAATGTAAGCATCATTGACATATGTTTTAGGGTTTTCTTTAAAACAATCCCTGAGTTCAGGTGCTTTCATTCTCATGGCTGTTTCACAAGAAGCAATTTTTCTAGTTGGAGAGAAAGCTGCTGCCACAAACTATTACCACTGAAATCAAAAACAATCTGTGCCGTCTGCTTTCCAATAAAATACATTACATCTTCTGACAATAATACAACAAACTCAAGGAGTTTCAATACTTTTAAAAGATATAGTAAAACCAGAACTACACTATCAACTTAAATAATGAAGTAGTAAATCACAAAACTTTTTCCATCAACAGAAAACCTTAACTGGGCAGTTTTTTGGCAACAGCCTGCGCTCAAGGTTGAAGGTTGGAACATTTCAGTGGAGGTTTACTCCCTGCAGCAGCAGCTTGTTACAAGAACAAATGGTAAAATAAAATAAAAGAGAGATCAGATATGTTGATAGAATGAAAGTAAGTAATGAAAAGCAGCTTATTACATTCCAGGAGCATTTTACTGTTATCTGATTGTTGCTTTACTGCTAGTTTTAAAGGATGGCAGTCATACATTTAGCAAACCCAAACATGGGCCAAGATGCAGTGCCTGGCAGAGAAGTAACAGTAACAGTTTGTATTGCACCAAAGTATGAAAAGACGCAAGGCAGAGGCAAAACAAATATATGGAAATGTCCAAAAATATATGGAAAATTACAAAATAATTAGAGAAGCAGATGTGGTATTTGGTCAAATGAAGCCTGGTGTGAAGCAGGTCTGGCGGCATTGGAGGCCATTGGGGGGTATTGCCCTCCCACTGAGTCAGCCGTGTTCCCCCCCCTCCGGACTGGAAGCTGTTTGCTGTTTTTACCTTAAAGTAGCCAACTCTTTGTTAATCCCATATCGATTTGATACAGTAGGAGCTCCTGCACTTCCCATATCCGTGTCCTCTGTCACTTTTTTTAGCAGTTAAAACTGTTTAATCGCTGTTTGCGCATCATAACCTGTTTTTCCGAGAAGCCTATATACCCAACATGAGCGCTACGAAGCTGGCGCTGGGTTTACACCTGTGCGGCAGCGAAGGAGACCAGAGCTACGCAGGTGTGTTAGAATCATGGCAACAAACCGCAAATAACTGCAGTTTTTCCCCCCAAACTAACCGACTGAGTTGAGTAAAAGCTGTTGGATGCAGGCAATGTTAGCTAAAAGATGACTAGCTAGCTAGCTAATATCAATCCAGCACCTTAAGCTTGTTAACAAGAAGCCTTTAGGCTACTCATGTTGTTTATGCTACATAGATTCATTTCGCCACCCCTGTTAAACTCGTCTGGAGCAGCCAGGGTGGGTGTGCAGCAACTAGTGAAAAGAACAAGTTGCAGACATTAAAACAAAACAGAAAGGTAAAAAAATCAGTATGTGACATGTTCCAATAAAGACACATGTTCCCAAGTGTTCTTGTGTCCGTCATTGAGTTATTCCTCATCCGGCTGTGGGTGGATACTCTGAAGTCTCTGGCTGTGGTTCCTGCTGTCCATGGACACCTGGATGTTCTCTAAGTGGGAGCAAGCCTCCCCTCTTGATAACTTTTTGATGTGCTCCACAATGAACCTCCTGAACTTCCTTGTGGCGAAGAAATACACCACAGGATCCAGGATACAGTTGAAGCCCATCAGAAGCAAAGTGATCTGATGGGCGTCGTTGAGTGCCTGCCGTGTGTCCTGGCTCCAGTTTACATGACCCCAGCCCTCCTTTATGTTCAGCACCGCCAGCACCCAGGGGCCCTGGACGACGTGGTGGGGAATAAAGCACAACACGAACACCCCCACCACCGCCAGGAGCAGCTGGAGAGCCCTCCTCTTCACCCCTCTGGCCTTATTGGGCCTTTTGAACGTAGACGTGAACGTCCTGTTGGACTTGATTGTGTCAGAGAAAGCCTCTGACTGAGGCGAACTCTGAGAAAGCAAGTTTCGGGCAATCAGGAAGTTGCACACCACAACAAGAAAAAACACAACAAAAAACATCGCAATTATTAAGAAATGCGTAATTGCCACTTTAATCTTCTCATGCTCCGTTTGATTCTGGTACGCTTCGAAGCATCGAGTTACGTTTCCGTCGTCGTTGGTACCTGGCCCTATGAAGAAGGGGATGGACAGTGAAATGGTAAACACCCAGATTACGACACACACGATGATCCCACGCCGCCTGTGGTCCGACGAGGCTGCGTCCAGAGGCCGAGCCACCGCCCAGTACCGGTTGAGGCTGATCGCTCCCAGGAAAAGGATGGTGCCGTAGTTGTTGATGAAAAATAACGATCCTGCCAGCTGGCACATGAAATCCTGGAAGATCCAATCCCCCCTACGCCTGTAGTACCCAATCCAGAAGGGCAGCGCACAAACAAACAGGAGGTCAGCGATGGTCAGGTTGGTCATGTAGATGCGTATTTCTCCCATGGCCTTTGCTTCACGGAGACATCGCAGGACGAACAGCACGTAAAGATTGGCGAAGAAGCCCACAACGAAGATGATGCTGTACACAACTGGGAAGAGAACGTAGCGAAACTCCGAGTCCAGAAAGGTGGAGCTGGCGTCTGCGTCCATCGTTTCTACCTGAGGGAGAGAAAATAACGCATGAATAACATCAACGACAAGGCAGTCAGAGAGCAACTGGGTTCGAGTTATTTTGAGGTTTTGCTGAGGATGTGAAAGTTAAGTAAGTCAGCAGATTCTAAAAAGGTTGATAGGACAGTGAGGAAAGTGACTTTCTGGTTATTAGTCAGAGCCGTGCAAGTAAGAGGAGCCAGAGGTCAGAGGTCAACTCTAACAATCCAGAGGTGGAACAGTAGCTGTTTGATTAGGTAGATGGGCTCTAATAGATTAAAACCTCTGCTTGGAACAAATATGTAATTTTACATTTGCTTTCTTCTTTTACTCACTTTCTAACCTTTTGTTTTTTTTACTAAGATGAAGTCTAATTTCTTAGTGTAATTCTCTCTGTGATTAGATTTATAATTAGCATTTTGAACATTTCTGTTGCCCATTTCTTTTCAGTTTTTGTCTTCTAAACATATTTAATTTAATAAAGTGTGATTTATAAATGTTAACATAATGAACTTAAAATCTTGAATTTAATAGTGATTTGCACCACTAATCATCTCATTTCACTTGAAATGTGAATACTTGATAGTTTTTATGACGCCAGCTGTAGCTGCTTTTATAGAAAATAATATTTTTTAGTTTGTTTTTCACAGCTACAAAATTAAAACAAGTTTGTATGAATGCAGTGGAATTTTAAAAATGATACATAATGATACTGATCTTTTTAAATTCCAGAGAAAGACTTTTACGTTGGACACTTATCATCACTGACGGGTTGCCGACTTTGTTTCTTTGATATTTTACTCAGCAAACCACACAAAGGAGACACATTTTGCTTCACACCTTCCTGTCTGACTGTGCACTTAGCTTCATTTAGTCTTTTCAGTCTTACTAGAACTGAACCTCAAGTACCATCTTAGAGGTGAATGTCGTCAAGAAAAGTTTTCCTTTAACACAACTTCTTTATTAGCACAAACTCTCACCGATGCCCCAAAACAGGATGAGGCAGCTGCTGAATATTCACCAGCAGAAACATGTTTTTGTCACATTTGCTGTATAGACCAAACCATATAAACTAAAATCAGGCCGAGATTATCTAAGAGTTAAAGTTGGGCCAACGCGATGCATCAAATCGCAAAAGTCGTTGCAAGAGAATTGTCCTGCATTCACATTCCGCATACAAGTCACATATTTTGATTTGTCTGTTTGCTATTGAAGCAAACCACAAGTAAAATGAAAATTAAATCATGGGAAAGAAAATAGGAAGTTGATGTAGTCAAAGAAATGTAGGATCGCAGTAGCTTACTTCCCTGATATCATCCAATATTTATGACAAAACTTCTTAGGGATTCAAACCAGAAGACCAACAATCAAATTATTACAAGACGAAGCACTGAAACAGAATTACTAGAGGAAGCATTAAAACCTCCAAGTGGTTGTGGCGTTCAGAAAAAGCGGTAATTTGTTGAAAAGCGTTCTTTACCACTAAGTGAAAATCATCTAATTTCTTGTAATCAGATGAATCTGGCTGTTAGCCTCCATTAATTGAGAAGAAAGCCGGACGCCACGATGCATTAGCTTACTGTCCGGTTATCTGATCTGCAATAATTATTATTTAATTTCTGCTAAGTTCAGATTCTGGGTTTTTCTAATGTGCAGTTGGGCACATATGGTGAAATAAATAACATGCTAGAATTATTTCCGCAAGATGACGCGGCATGTTCTCTGACACCGTTCTGACGCCAGCACCATTTCTCAATTTCATGTGAAAATTTCAGTTTGACTTTTCCCATCTCAGAAACTCCACCAGAGAAAGTAAATTATTCACACTGCATGTCATACTTTTGTTGTGAACTGTATTGGTTATAGCAGATTATCATCTCTGCAATGATTATTTACTTGCAATGATGTTTAACTGACTCAGTTATATTACATTGTCTAGATGTTTGTGTTCCACTTGCATCAATTTATAGGATGGAAAATCTGCCATCAATTAAAATGAGTTGATCAAATTGTATGTTTTTATCAGAAAATGTTAGCAAAAATAAAGAAAAAAATCTACATTTTTCTTCCCTTTTATAAAATAATGAGTTAAACATTTCTAAATAACTGTCACACTTTTGTGGGGTCTTTTGGAGCCATTACACAATACATGCATAATTTTTAAATTTCATCAAACTTAGATAATGTTCTGCTTTAATATCAATGATGTATGAATAGTTATGTTCTTCCTTGTGAAATCAACTCAGTCTCTGAACAACAGGAAATATTCAGTGGTAACATTGTATTCATCTGCAATTTCCATTTTTCCCCCATTCATCACCTGATTTATTAGAGAATCGGAAACCACCAAGGTGGATGAGTTCATCTCTGCTGGGCCAACATCATAATTTCATAAGTTAGTCACTGTGACTCACTGTAAACTCAGCGTTAAACCATAAGACAGGTTTAAACTCGCAGTGACTCCATTTTTAAATCTTACTGGATAAATGTTGGGACTGAAAGATTTTTATTGATTTTAGTTGGACAAACTAGAGTTTTTATGTCAACACTTAAAAAAAAATGAAAAAAGAAAAAGACAGGAGTGGGAACTATTTCCCAGAATGCTTAGTGGCATGTTTCTATATCCTGAGATGAAAGTGCATGATATTGATCTCACTCTAGTGTTTTATTATTGTTTATTTCCATGTCCTGTTCTAATACATGTTTTTGAGCTGAATTCATTATGACGTTTAATAATTAGACGTTTAATTATCAGATCAGAAATGTTCATTAAATTTGAAACAAGAACTTAAATGACTCTAAAGTAAAATGAGTTATTATTTTAACTCGATAGTGTGAGTAAAAATAGTAGAGAAATGTGGCTCTTTGGTGAGGATAGTTTTTTCTTGCATTTTGTGAAATAATTATTTGTTTTAAGTTAAAACTCACAATTCAAGAATAATGAACTGAAAAAACAATGTTTAGGCTACGTGTCTCTGATTTACTTAATGAACTTCAATTTCTGAGTTAAGACCAAAACTATTTTCTTGTCGACTTAAATTGCATTTTCAAGGCAGCAAGCTAATTTTCAAGTTAAACCACCTTCAAATGTTTTACAGTGTAGACAGAAGGAAAGTTGTTACTGTAGAAAATAAAGATAATTTGACCCAGTATGGAGCCCTGTGGGACACCAGTTTATGACCATAGTACTTCAGATTTATAATTTTTGGTTTTCAAAGCTTTTGAACAAAATAAACTGTAAGATTTTAACATATTAACATCAATAGAACATTTTAAAACAACAAATGGGTTAAGTAGAATGTAATAGTGATACGTTTTATCTAACGTCTGATTCAACCTGTCTTTAAATAGCTAGAAGTAGAGATGATCATGATCAAGGGGCTGGTACAATTCTATAACAAGAAAAAACATCTTATTGACTGATTTAATTCAGTTTTAGGGCCTTTGTTCTTTTTTATTGGTTTGCAGGAAAGCTGTGATGTCTGGAAACAAATTTGATGGAACTTATTAGTTTTCTGCATCACATCACAATAAAACCTCAGTTACCCACCAAAAACCACAAACCACAAAACAAGTAGATGTCATTTATTGATGAAAAAGATGATAAATAAAAGACTGCATATCACAAGAGATAGCTAAGACTTTTAGTGTGTAAAATCTGGCAATATTTAAGATTACTTTTTAAATAGAAACAGAAACCCTGCCTATATTTCTTGATTGCGCCTTTAAAATTGGACTGTTTGTTAAAATGTTGTCCACTAGTTACAGACAATGCAGAGGTAAAGTAAAGTAGACAATCTTCAGTAACTGGATCAAGAGGTTTAAGACTCTAACATGAGTTCTTGGCCAAATAAATGCCTTAGCTAAACTGCTAAATATAGGCAAACCACACCTATAGTTTAAATCTATGTCAATGAGAAGTCAGAGAAAGAATTAGAGTGATCAGAGACCTAAATACAGCCCACATCTTCCTGTTTCTATCAACTTTCAGCACATAATGTTCCTTTGCTGCCTACTCATAGTAGGTAAAAGTAGTTTCTACAAATTAAATGCAAAATGTCACTTTTATCAATGAATTAATCAATCAAATTTTATTTGTATATCACATTTCAGCAGCAAGGCATTTCAAAGTGCTTCACACAATTTAAAATAAAAATAAAAACAGAGATTATGAAAAGGA